>VXBU01008198.1:1515523-1712478 GCA_013400315.1 Bombycilla garrulus
TTTTTTTTCCCCAGCGGTTGTGTTTGAGGGAAAACACTCGGGAGTGCTGCTGTGGCACTCTGGAAGGCGTCCGCACTTCGCCCGCAAAAGATGAACGCAAAGTGCGACGCAACGTGTTAAATGCCAGTAGCCTCGCCCGAAGCCATCAAGATATTTCTCGGAGAGTTCCCCCCTCTCTCCGTGCGAGGCAACAGGAGGCGGATTTGGGGCCGGAAACCTCTTTTCTTCACGTACTCAGGCTCTGCTGCGCCGGAGCCCCAGAGGAGCAGGTGAGCCGGGAGAAGCCACGCCCGAGTTTCTGGCTACGCTGTGCCTTACTCCTGACCCAGCCGCCGTCCTCCCTCCAGCCGTTTCTTGACCAGGACAGTATTTTTTACAGCTATGGACAGTAAAATCCTGGAAGGAATTTCTCCACGTACTGCTTCTGCCTCTGCTAATTTTGCATGCTGCTGCAGACAGGAAAGGATCGCAGAAGGAACTAAGACATGGAAAATCAGTGTTTTTCCAGAGCAGGAGCGTGCTCTGCAGAGCACATGCCGGTGTGCCGCACACTCCTGCCCTGGTTGGCACAAGCAGCAGTGCTTCTCCCAGAGGACATCATTCCACTGTGGAAAAATCAATTTATTTATTTTTTCATCCTGCTTGCAACACCTGCTCCTTCCTGTGCTTGAGTGTTGGTCCAGCAAGTCACGCTGAGGTCACCTGCACACCACAGCTTAAAGTTTAAAATCTCTGCCACACCAGGAGCTGTTCCTGGAGCAGCTCTTTCCTGGGTGCCAGTACTGCTGTCCCTGGAAAATGTCTCCTTTTCCTTTCATTTAAACAAATGTGAATCAGGAGCAGCTCAATTACAATCAGCTTGGGAATGCTGACAAAAAACAGGTCTGAGGTGTGAACCACACCCGATTTGTAAAATATTTCTTGCTTTCCCCCAGGTCTGGCATCTTCGGGGCTTTCCTTAGAGTGGTGTGGTTTAGAAGCTCCTGCTGAACACTTCCCCAAGTGCAGGGAAATTTTGCTCCCGGTGACTGGAGGGTGGAGTGCAACACCTTTGTTTCAAGTGAGCTGTAGCTCACCTAAACCAGCTGTGCACAGACAAATCCTGTGTGACTGATCTGTCTGGACAGTGGTGCCAGCACCACTGCTCCCCAGTTCTCTCCCTATCTGAATTTTTCTACCCATTTCTCAAACTCTTTTTGAAACCTAGACTTGCTACTTGCACTCCCACGCCCCTTTTCATCAAACCCCATCTTGTTCACCCTTTCCACTAAACCTTTCTGTTCTGATGTGGCAGCCTTGGCCAAGAGTCACTCCATCCTCCCTGCTCCATCTCCTCAGCTTCAGATCCCTCATTTAAGTTCTATTGCTGTATTTCCAGTGACACTAATTAAACAATAGGTTATGGAGAGGGGCAAACTCCAAAAACATATCTTTAAATGCCACAGAAGTCAGACAGAAATGGCGAGACGTGGTGGGATGTTTCTATACTAGGGCTGCAAAAAACTCCAGAGGACACTTCTTTCTTTTCCTGGAATGCTGGATGAGGCTAAAGATAACCTTGAAAAGAAGAGTCTGACAAAGAAAGCAAACTGGGAACTGCAAGGAGATTCTTGTCTTCTTTTGAGACTCTTCGAATTGTGCTTGGAAACAGCATCGAGCCACCACGCAGCAAACTGTCAGAAAAGTTTGAGGTCAGTGTAAGTAGGAAAAAGACAACTAGGCAGCTTCTTTTCACATCAAAAATACCCCAGTCTCAACCAGCTGTTCTTAAGTGTGACAGAAAACCTACTGTGATTCAAAGTGCTTTTTTTTCCTCTCCAGAATATTAAGTCAAAATAGTTTCAATGGTAAGGAATTAATTAATTGTTAAAACATTAAAAAGAAAAAAAAAAGTCTAAGCTAAATGTAACAAGATTCCTGATGGATGATCGCAGCATTCCTAGTTCTTTCTTCCTGACTTGCAAACCTTATTTCTTTACGGGAAGCAACTAGCTTTACTTTCCTAAAAGGAAAAAGGCAAAAAGGAAATGAGCACATCACTGTACCAGAGTAAAAGGAATCACAATTCCTTCCTCTTCTGCTTCACCATTTCTTTTCCTCTGAAATTTGAAGCACCTGCTCAGGGTGATTTAGCTCCTCGCTGGTATTTCTACAAAAAGCACAATACCCCAAATGCACCCAGCAGTGGGCAAGCACCGAGCTCCCACAGCGAGTGGAGACAGCACACACTGTGAAGTTCAGCTGCACGTGGTGAAGAGCTGACCCTTGGAATCTAAACCTACAGGAGAGGGTTATTTGACTTCAGGGAGTATTAAACATTTCAGAACTGGTTCTTATTCACAGCACAGAGCTTTAAATGTGTCTTCTGTGAATTTATGAATTGAGGAATCATCGCTCCCGGGGCTCCTAGAAGAGGAGGGAGACACAGAGCAGCATAAACAGGTCAGGCACTGATCCTATCCAACAGCCTGAGTCATGGGAACATCGAGCTGCTGGACAGATCCACGTTTCCTTTGCTCAGTGCTGTGTGTAACAAGTGAGTCACATTCCCTGGGACCACCCTGGGGACACAGTGAGACTCACCCGCACAGGTCTAAAAATACTGTGAGCAGAACTGAGTCATGGGATACCCTTGGCAAAGCTCAGAGCTGCTTTCTACCCCAGGTGCACACAGAAGGCTTCCTATCCTAAAAACCATCATCAAGATGATTGTGGGTTTATGTTATGAACAACGTGATTTGTACATATGAACTCCAAATTAGCAATATTTGATTTCCAGTGAGCTACAGGTATTCCTGTAACAACAGCTCAAGTGGGAAACAGATGCCAGAGAGAGGCATTTGAAGGATGTTATATGGTGAAAAAGCAGGTGGTGTTTTCTCCCTAAAGACCAAAGAATCTGCACCAAAGAATGTGACAGAAGAGACTTTTCTGCTAAGAGGCAAGAGACCCTTAAATCTTTCTCCATGAGTGAAGTACATCTGTTGTCAGATACTGGAGTGGGACAACAGGGGAGCTCATACTGCAGCTTTTCCTCCTCAGCAGGGAGGAATGTAAGGTCAGGGTTTTTTTTACTGGCTCCAAAAACACTACCCAAGAAACTGTGGGGGGGTGTTGTCAGAAATCTGCAGGAAGCAAAGCAGCAGCTCTGAGCCCACCATCCTGTTCACCAAAAAGGTGGAATCTGAGTCTGAAAGTTGCTGAGGGGATGGCATCAGATCTGCATTTCTGCATTGCCTTCAGACAAGCAGCCTTCAGAAAGGAGGGAATGCCTCTGCTCATAGCAGTAGCTAATAATACCAGAAAAAATACTTAAGTAACAAAAAATAGAGAGGGGGAAGAAATAAATTGGTTTCCTTCCTTCCCTGTTTTGGGGGGTTTTGCCTCTTATCCCATTACAAATTTGAAAAAGCACTTTGGCAGGCAGGAAATCAATAAAAACTTGACAAAAGTCGCTGCTTTTGGTACAAAAATTGATGGAAAGTATTGATGAAACCTCAGACCTGAAGTACTCACTGGATTCTAATTTGGCACAGATGAGAATTCTTTATTCTTTGTTGTGTTGGGCAAGTTAAGTCTGGAGAACCAGACCTGGAGGTTATAAATCTCCTGTCCCTCAGTCCCTTTGGCAGTACAAAGCAAAGGAATGCAGAACTCATGGGAGGCAGCAGCATTCAGCTGAGTCAAGCACACAGGAATTAGGAGGAATTAAAGCTCCCTGTGTATCCTGCACCTGGGATGCACTGAGGATGGCTCTGTGCATGGATAATGGATGAAGCCTTTTCCTTTTACACTTCTCATTCAACATGGCCCTGTGCCACATCCCCAGGACCCCAGCCAAGCTCTGCTGAAGTAAGGCATGATTAATTTCTTTTTTTTATGTGGTGCTCATCACTAATCTGCTGGTACTTTGTAGGCACCATTGAATATCTTCTGCATTTCACCTCGTCATACCGGGATCAGACAGGAAACTGGGGCACAGGGAGATTAAGGTCAAAATGGGCAGGGAAATCACAGTGTCCAACTTGAGACATCCAGGATCCTTTAGCAGTGGAGTCCCAGTTCAGCAGAAGTTTATGCATTTGGTATCTGGAGGCTTTGGTTACAGCTGAGAGAGCACAGCACTTCTCCAGACCACAACCTCTGCATTCCCCAAGAGCTCATGAAAAACACAGGAAGAATGGGCAGTGAGAGACCCCAGGTTTGAGTGACTTGCACAGCTTCATGGAAGGTCCCTGTTAAGCAGGAGATTTGACAAGAGCAGCTCTTGCTTTTTTTTAACATGACATTTTTTTATAGCTCTTCCTTATTATTTCATAGCTTTCATTTTCTCTAGCAGGCACACCAAAGACATTACCGGCCAAAGCTGCACACACATCAGAAGTCAGTGGGGGAGGTTTATACACGCACATACATGAAATATTGTGGGGAATGTAACTGAATACTGTACTGCAAAGCCCAGACACAAGGGCAGAAGCAACCCAGCCATTATATGGGCATTGCCTCCCTTTGGAGTGCCTAGAAACCCAATTTTTCTTTTCCAGAGCCTTTTCTTAAGCCAGAATCAGACACTTAGGAAAAGAGCCTTTAAAACTTTATCATTTTATTAATGTTGTTTTTCATATTCCTTCACCTGCAAGGTCTGTGCTTCACTTATCATGAGTCCAGCTGTGCAGTCACAGGGAGCCATTAAAGCTTTTAAAATGACCTAAAATAATGCCCTGAACTGAACAGCATCAAAATTTCAAAGTCCATTATCACAGCATCAGGCAGGTGCTGAATGATCCAAACCAAAACTCATGTGTACTTTCTCCCTGGAGGAAGGGAAATCCTTCATTTTTAAGGGTACAAAGCTCATAATTCTAACCCTGAAAAGAAATCCTGACACATGCTGCAGCACATTTGTGGGTAGGGAAGCATACAGTGGTGAGAGTGGAAGTTTTCATGTCTTCAAGACCTTTCAGGAGAGGAGAGGTGGAAAACTCAAACTCCTGTGTGGAAAGGAGAGAAGAATCCTCTGGTTTAACCTAAAACCCCAGCTATGGCAGTAGCACAGGATGGCAGCTTGCAAGTGCTCAGGAAGCAAAGTTTGGGACAAGGGTAAATCACAGTCAGAGTCAGATGTGGAAAGTAAATGGTTGGTGGTCAGTAGTCAAAAGCGTGTGTGGAAAAAGGGGAGGAAATGTTCTTCCATCATCGGGACAGCAAATAACAGCACCCACGTTAATCACTGGGGGCTCTAATGAGTCCACAGCAACTTCCTCTCCCAGGGTTTCATCCTGGGAGAAATAAATTGATAGCAACCAACAATTTATTGGCAGGCTTTACAGAGATAAATCACTGTATTAATTACAGAAGACCAAGAAAAATGGACTCATGCCCTTTTCTTCTTTTTGTTGTTTTGGAGTGGTTTGTTTGGTTTTCGTTTAGTTTTTTGATTTTTGTTGCTTTTTTGTTTTGTTTTTGTGATGTTTTTGGTTTCATTGTTTTTTGGGGTTTTTTTGTTTGGTGTTTTGTTTTTTGTTGTTTTTATTTTGGGGGGGGGTATTTAGTTTTTATTTTGGTTTTTAAGGGGAAAATACCTTTACCCTGAACAGGTAATACCTGAAATAACAATCATGTGAAGATGGGACAACAGTGCTTCGACATTGTTCTCTTCAGCTTATTTGTGCCAACAACTGAATCATCACAGAAAAGATTCAGAATTGGAAACAATCCACTGGTTTATCTTAGAAGAAACATTTTGCATTTAAAGTAGTGTCCGTCTAAGAACACATCACAGAAGCACATTCTGCTTCTCTTGGCCTTTTTGACTAATCCTGGATTTTTACCCAAAATCATCCTTGCAGGCACACTCTGAGGAAATCCGTGACAGAGGCAAGGACTGCACAGGCTCACAGGTCCTTCCTGGGTACAGTTTGAAACACAGTTTAAAACCCCTGCTCTTGACCCCAGGATTCCTTATTTTGGGGAGTCTTTGGGCTACTTGAGCCAGCAGTAAATGCTTGGCACCATAGGGGCAGCAAACTCAGAAATTAATGCTATCCTATTAGCAGAAAGGGATATTTTTTTCAGGCAGGAGTAGGTAACAGTCTGGATTAAGTCTGATAGAAGCCCCAAACAGCATGACATCCCCTTGCACCCCAAAGGTCACAATCCCTGCACAGGGGAACTGGGGAGTGTGAAAGAACAGCAGCAAATCACCTCCCCCCCTCTCCTGGAGCCATGGCCACGCACGGGAGATGAGAGGAGAGCAAGCACCCTGCTGGAGAATGGAGCCATTTTCTGCATCAGAGCTGCTTCTCAGGCTTCCTGCTGACTCCAGGACACGAATTTCTTCATAGGCTGTTGTCTGACCGGGTTTCCAGACTTTCTGGGGGATTCCAAAGTGAAGAAATTTTCTTTGCTGAAGAAGAGCAAGCTGAGAGTTCCTAGTCCTATGACTCGAGGATCTGGGGCTCTAGTTCTGATCATGACTGGGTCTTTTTTTTATTTGGATGATGAATATTTCTGTCCTTCCCCTGCACACACATGTGCGAAGCAGACAGGAAAGCTGCAGTGGGAGGAAGGGGGACAGACCAGTCAGTCCTCATGGGTGGCTGTGGCCAAGTGAGACACTTCATTTTCCTCCCCAGAGGTGGTACAGGTTATGAAACATCTGAGACCTCTTCTGGAACCTTCTCCCTGTGAGAATCGTGCCAGTTTTGGAGCCTCTTCTGAAATCAGCAGGAGCCACAGATAAAAACCTTCCCCAGAACTGAAAGTCCACTGTGTTCACCACATTTGGTGTTACAGGGATACCTTGAGAGCCTGGGGATTGTGCCTCAAGTACTCTAGAATATCCAAGACTCTCTGGCAGCTGAAGGATGGACATAAGTGGGTGACATTAAATTGTCCTGGAACTAATGTACCTAAAAACCCAAACATCAGAAAAAGCTGTTAAACACAACATTTGCTTCTAACGCAGGCAACATAAGTTAAGTGTTTTATATGTTTAGAGAAATATTTTATAATAAGTGATGCAGTTAAGAACAAGTTGTTGGGGATTTTTTTCCCCAATTTTAAACTTCTTTATATACACTTGTTTATAAAAATTATCTTTGAGAAGGAAATTACTTGCATCAGAGCTTACCTCAATTGCAATTTCATTAATTTTTTTTTAGAAATTGTGATTAAAGCTCAGCATGGGGCTAATTTTGAGTTTAAACATACTTGTTAAAAAATGTGTTACTGGAAAGCCAGAAAGTTTAGCTTTTAGTCCAAGTATAGGATGAGTGGTGGCTGGCTGGCTGCTTTTTCTTTTTTAGATTAATTCCATGTGAGTTTTCATATTGATTTTCACGGGAGCAGAAAGAGGCCCTTAAATTGGTATGTTTATAATAGTGACTCTTCAGAGAAGTTAAAAAAGTCTTAGCATGGAATTGCCTCCTTTTAGTGCAGTTAATCTCAACCTATCACCTCACTGGCAGTGTTTTCTCACATTAAGTTTTATTAGGATTTGCTGCTGGCTCTGCAGAAAAACACAACACAGAGGCAGAATCTGCTGACACACGGACCTTTCATAACAAGTCACACAGCTGCTACTCCAGCACTTCTTTGGAAAGCAGTAACATCTTACATGACTAATTGATTAGCATGGAAAAGGTGTCCCTAATTTGCTGTTCTGTTGCATACACAGAGTAACAGCACTCTTCACTAACACACACTGGCCCAGCAGATGAGATCCTGTTTAAAATGCTGCTCAGCCCGAGTTAAGTATTGAGGGACGCTAAACTCTGCTCTGTGAGGAGGATGGATGTGCCAGGGCATTGACCAAGCAACTTTCAAAGAAAAAAAAAGTCTTTCTAGGTGATCTGGTTCCTCCCCTGGTGTTTACAAAGGTGCCAGGTAAACAGTGTGAGATAAAACACATTTTCTGTTTATAGTGGGTGACCAGCCTGAAGCCTACACACCTTGTACCGCCTGCAGCACATTTAGACTGTGGGAGAAGCCTCAGGATGAGGTGTCCCTCAGAGTCAAGGCACTGATTAATTGGATCCAACCCTCCCTCCAAACAACTTCTTGCTGGATAAAAATGAACAAAGCTCAACTTACCTTTTTCTTTTTTTTTTTTTNNNTTTTTTTTTTTAATGACAGGGGTTTAAAGAGGGCTCGAGGGAAAGGAGTTGCTGTGTGCCACTGATCCATTAGAATTTCTCTTCTCTGACAGTGGGGGAACAAGAGTTGCTGAGAGTCTCCCAAGCAAAAACTCTGCAACTTCTGGGGGTCAATCATTTCTTTATTTCAAAATCCTAACTTTTACTTTACTTTGGAAGTAGTTATTAGGTGATGTAAAACCCATTTTAACAAAAGGCAGGTAATTAAATCAATTAATTGAAACATAGAGCACCTGAACATTTGGGACAATAATTTCTTTTGACATTGCTTTATGAAAGTAGGTCACAGCTCCATCACCTAACTATTTAACATCTAGTTCCTTAATCTATTTCCATGTTTCCAAATGCAGCTCAAGTTAACTACAGATTGTGGAAATCACCTCACCTAAAAACAGTTTTCCAGTTGCTGGGGTGTGACAGGAGTGCAGAGCAGGCTACAGTTTTCCACTTCATCTGTGAAGAGAAAAGGATTGCTCCTACAGTCAGTGCTGTGAATACAAAATATAAATATAAAAGGAACATGTATATGAATAGTGCCACGTACAGGAGTATGAGTGGTTGTAACCGTAATAATTATCTCCAAAATAAATACTACTTTCATTTCCAAAGACCACAGTTTGTGTTTGCGCTCCTCACTGAACTCCTTTGCATTCAGTAATCAAATAATTCAGAGCGAGGACTTCTCCAAAATTAAGGGCAGCAGTTGACTATGCATGGCTGAATCTCATTTCCATCAGAAAGATATAATTGCAGCCTTATGTTAGAAAACTGGGAATTATCAATACAAACAAATTTGTACCAGAAACACTTATATTTTTCAAGTGCTTTCTGAGCTGCAAATCATGCAAAAATCATCTGATTTTTAATTACATCTATCTCGCTTATCTTTGTCTCAGAATAGACACAGGCTAGACCTAAAGTAAAGCAGACTTATACAGTTACTAAATCTTCTGGGAAAAAAAAAAAAAAAAACCTAAAAAAACCCCACACCAACACCAAAACAACAGAATCCTGCATCTTTTATAGGGTACGAGATTCACATCCTGCTGTTTTCAATCAAACTACTCGGAGATTTTTCTCTGCTAGGAATAGAAATACACATTTAGTAAGCATAAACCTAATGCCCCCTGTTGGTTATATACAGCTTAAACCCTCGCCTGTGCTCACAGGACTCCTCATCTCCTACTGCCGACTAAAGCATCCCACAGAACATTTAAGGTTTTACATGGGCACAGAGATTATGCTCCAGATTCACCTGAATTAATTTCTCTCCTCCCTCACGAGCACAGAGCCACATTCTGGTATATAAGATATTTCTGTACCTACAAAGCCAGCCCATACCATCAGAGTGCCCTGTCCTCAATCACTGCACATGGAAATTGCAGAATAATGGAATCATAGCATCATTAGGGTCAAAAAACACGCCAAGATCAGTGAATCCAGATATTTACTCAGCATTGCCAAGCCCGCCACCAAACCACATCCACCAGTGCCACATTTACACACCTTTCAAATCCCTCCAGAGATGGTGACTCCACCACTGCCCTGAGCAGCCTGTCCCAATGCCTGACATCCCTTCAGCAACAAAACTATTCCTGATAGCCAATCTAAACCTCCCCTGGCACAGTTTCAGGCCATTTCCACTTCTCCTACCTTTTGTTACCTGGGAGAAGAGACCAACTCCCACCTGGCTGCAGCCTCCTTTCAGACAGTTGTAGAAAAAAGCAAGGTCCTCCCTGAGTGTCCTCCTGAGTAACAACCAGCAGGCAAACAGCCTGGGGCTTCTGTGTTACCTTTTAGAAAAAGGCAAAATGCTGATTGTGGGTCAGGCGTTTAAAGCCAAAATGACTCGGGGTTTTTAGCTTTCCCACAACACATTTCACTAATTTCTGAGGAGACCTCCAAACTGAAAACTAACAGCCCCTCTAGCTGGGCATGTATTCTGTAGTCAATTTAACCTATATTTGGAATTGCCCTTCCTTGAAAAACAATCTTAGGAACAATTAAACAAAAATAAACAAAATACACAAAATTAAGTGAAGTGGTTTATTACCAAAATTCCTTCGGCCAACAGCACTTTTTGTATGGAGTGAATGCTGAGCACAGTGGTTCACCTGGCTCTGCACAGCAGAGGATGGATGCTGAGAGACTCCTGCCAGCTGTGGTCTCAGGAGCACTGAGAGCCAATATCTTCAGAGCCAGGAATAACTCCTGTGAGTGACAGGAGGCTGCTTGCAGCCCTCTCTGTACCTCTGCCAGCCACAGGTGAACGCTCCCTGCCCCTCCTACCTGGCCGACACATCCCCAGGGAAGATGCTGGACCAATCCTCCATAGCTGGCTGAGCACCTCGTCACTCTGTAAGGAATCACAGAACCATTTCAGCTGGAAAAGACCTTTAAGGTTATGGAAGCAACAAATAGCTGAGCCCTATGCAGCAGAGCAAAATGCAAAGATCATCCTCTTGTCCTCATCTGGAAATAGCATCAGAATTGGAGGCACACAGCAGGAATTACCATCCTCTCACATTTTACTGCAAATGCCACCATTAAGGTTGTTCCACCTGTGAGGATTCCTGTGCCACCCCCTCTTGTCTGAGCCTCCATCCAGCAGACTCCAGGGTTCCTCAGAGAAAGGAATGCCAGGGCTGTGTGTCAGCAATGGCAGCCTCCTCCTAGGGACACACCTGGGGCCCACCACACAGGTGGAGAAACTGCTCACAGCTGAAGTGACTGAAAGTGTTACAGAATCTGTGAATGGTTTGGGTTGGAAGGGACCTTAAAGATCATCTATTCCAAATCCCCTGTCATGGGCAGGGACACCCTCCACAGACCAAGTTGCTCAAAGTCCCATCCAGCCTGGCCTTGAACATTTCCAGGGACTGGGCATCCACAGCTAGTCTAGGCAACCTGTGCCAGGGACTCACCACCCTCACAGTCCAGAAATTCTTCCTAATATCTAATCTAAGGCAGTCCTCTCTCAGTTTGAAACCATTGCCTCTTAAATGCCACTTCATTCCCTTACCTCAGCTCCTGGAGTAGCTGCCTCTGCTTGTAGAGCAGCCCAATTTCTCTCTTCAGATTAAAAGCATGCCAGTGATATCAGGGTTAGGATCAAGAGGGACGAACTGAACTCTCTGTGAGAGGACAGAACACTGAAATGCAGGGGAACACGAGGAGATATTTTGTGACTGCTGGCCAAATAAACCTCATCTCCCTTAGCCACATCAGGCACAGCCAAAACCAGAAGCTCTCCTTTGTCTTGCTTAAATCCCTGCAGAGCTATTTCTTGCTGCGTGCCTCAACCCTCCACCCGTGGCTGGGCACAGCTTTTCTCAAGCCCCTCTCCTCACTCCCTGCTAGCCTGTAAGTGGCAGCCAGGCACTGCAGGGGTGCTGAAATCACCAGGGACCCAGAACACGGAGCCCTTGAGCCCCCAGGTGCCACCCAGCCCCTTGGTGCCCTGCAGGGTAACAAGTGTCACTGGAAAAACCAGGCTTATTTGTCCAATTTCTATTATTTGTCCCAGGTGAAGGGTGGGTTGGTGCTCATTCAGCCACATGGGCCTCATCCTCCTGAGATCAGGAGGCAGCTGGTGCAGGTTTTGATGTTGCACCCCAGGAGCCAAGGTTTGGGGTGCCACTCCTCCAGTCACCTCAGCTGTCTCTGGATGTGGCCAAACCTAAGTTTCATACCCAAAGTCTCCCAGTTCCCCATCTCTGGCACAGCTGAGCTGAGCCAGAGCTGTAAGTTATAAAACATCCAGGTTCCTTAATTGCAGCAGCACCTGGAGAAAGACAGAGTGGCTGAAATTACAGCACAGAGCATGGGCAGTGGAGAACCCAGCTGTAAGCATTTCTTTGAATCAAATCCAGCAGAGCCTGCAACAATTTTCCAATATCCACTTGCTCCTTCAACAAAAGCAAATGTAATTTCCTCTCTGCCCTTAATTTCAAAACATTCTATGCTAGATGAAACCCTATCAGTAATTATGCAACAAAATTCCTTGCCTGCTTTTGTTATGAAATATCTTTACTGAGCCACTCCTGAACCAGCATTATTTGGATGAAATTAAAATGTTATTTCAGCTCCTTTGATAGAGATTTGGGGATATTTTTGCTCTTCCTGGCACTCTCCCCTCCTGTCTTTTTTTAAATAAATTCAAGAAATCTCATCAGTGCTAGGAGAGAGGGGAGACACTGCAAAGAGTATCTGGATTTTTGTGTTAAAGTGTTTTTTGCAATCCAGTCTGACTTTATTCCATGCTGGGGAACCTGATGCTTATCCTCACATGTAGTTCTTTGTGACCTCCAATGCCATGAAGATAAGAAGAGCAAAGCTTTTAAAATAATGCAGTGTCATATCTCTGAAAGATTTCTGTAAATCTGCCTTTGAGGCTGAAGGGAGGGCAGGAGAATCCAGCTGAACAAAAGCTTGAAAAAACACGTGTGACACACTACAGATCTGTGTAGCCATACGAGGAAACTGGAAGAACAGGAGCAAAAAAACAACTGCAAAACAGCACTAAAATGGCATGTGATGCAAGAAAATGATCAAGAAACTCTTGCAGCCTTTAAGGACATCAAGTGAAATGCAAAATGCTCAAAGTTGGCTTGGCTTGCTCTCTGCTTGATTTGAATTTCAAGCTGTGATGTACAAAAAGCTTTGTCTCCACGCAAGGTTTTGAAGTCCTGCAGGACTGCCTGCCTGGATGCTTTTGCTTTGAAGCTGTCTAAAGCTTCCCTTGTCATCACTGTTTCACATTAAAATATATATTCTCCATTGCAGGACTTAGCAAATAGATTTTCAGCTGTTCCATCCCCTGCCTCCCCCTTGTTCCATCAGATTATTTTCTTTCAGGCTCCAAGTATATGCAGATTTAATGGGGAGATCTTTAAAAAATAATGCTTTCCTTAGAGAAAAAAATAAGTTAAAAGCCATTTGTTGTCTCATGCTGTCAGATTTTTGCCAACAAAACCAGAAACCATAATACAATCAGAATTATCTATGCTGCGAAGCAAAACTGCCTACCTCTTCTAAACCATTCTTTGTCCTGGGTACCTCAATTCCTGACACCGAAATGTTTCCCTGATTTCAGCCTCCTTCCAGGCAATGCCCGAACCCAATCCCATGAGCTGAGCAGAAGTTGGATGCACTTGATGATTCAAATCACAGGCTCTGCAGATCCCCTGTGCCCTGCACTTCACTGCTGGCTCCTCTGCCAAGCTCCTGTGGCTCCCACATCCTCCCAGCACACACTGAATGTCTGTGTCTTTCCCTCCTTTTGCAGCCTTTTCTTTCATGCTCCTACTCAGCACTCTCCATTTTTCTCCTTTTCATGACCCTGATCTCTTGCCTCTTAAACTCCTCGTCTTGCACTTACCTCCTCCACCTGCTTCTTCCGAGAGAGGAACAGATTCAGAACGAATAAACCCAATGGATTCAAAGAACAGCACTGCAATGGAGTGAACCACCAAACTTACCCAAGGATATGATGTTTTTGCAAAGGGAAAAACCACTCCCCTCTTTCATGTTCCATAAAATGAGTAATAGTGATCAGGATCTCAAGATGATCTTTACCCATCTCCAATTTTAAGAAGGTTTCAGGCAAAGCATTATGTATTTTAGAAATGTGAATATACTGTGGTGATCTGTGAGCTGGCATAAGCAGACAGAGGAACGAGGAGCTGCATCAGTGAGGAACACCCTTAAAAGAGTTTAAATCAATTCAATCTGCAGCATGAGCAGGTCGGTCTCCAGTTACATTGTTGTCTTTGCCTAGGAGGCTGAAATACATCTATTAATTGGTAACTAAATAACAAAATTCTGCTTTTAATGAATAAGATTTACTAATCCTACCTTGTACAGTCTGAACAGAGACTGGGTGTAGAAAATATTGCCTGAAATTCTTCTTATTCAAATCTTCTATGATTTTTCTTACTCCATCTATTAATTTATTTCTCAAATCCTGCAGCTTCAGAGTGCCCTTGTGTTCTGAATCCTGTTTCAGCCCCAGAAGTCACAGAATGGTTTGGGTTGGAAGGGACCTTAAAGATTATCTCACTCCAACCTCCTGCCACGGGCAGGGACACCTTCCACTAGAGCAGACTGCTCAAAACCCCATCCAAACTGGCCTTGAACACTTCCAGGGATGGGGCAGCCACAGCTTCTCTGGGCAGCCTGTGCCAGGGCCTCACAAAATCTAAATCTATCTTCCTTCATCTTAAAACCATTCCCCTTGTCCCTCTCCCCACGCGATCTAATCCCTCTCCATCCCCTGTGTGCCCTGCACACAGGAGCTCTGTGTCACACACAGCTCCCCCAGAGCATCACTCCTGGTTTCCCTTCCACGCTGCAAATCCCACTCCCTCCCCCCAGCACTCCCTATAACCTGAGATCCCTCTGGAAGTGAAACGACCCAACCCCTTGCAGTGTTTACATCTATCCAGCAGCTCTTGGTGGAAATCATTTGAGCAGCTCTGGTTTAAATCCTTGTGAGGTTTCTCAAACTGCTGCCCAGTTCTGATTAATTTGTCAAGCCCCTGGACTTTCTATATGACTCCCTATTCCCTTGTTAACACAGCTTCCATAATGTTCTTGGCTTTCCACAGCTGCTTTGCATTGTGGAGACATTTTCCCCAGGTTCACAGCGATGCCTAAAGCTGTTCTTTTCGAGTAACTCAAATCCTGCATGCAAAGCTGACTCTGGTCTAGCCCGATTTTCAATTTCCTCCCGTTTTCTTAGCTAAGAGTATCTCAACTGGCAGATTTTGAGGTATTAATACAAATCTGGAGCAAAAGTAAATTTTACTGGAAATTCACAAAGCTCCAAGGCACATGATGTCTTCCATATTCCTGCAGGACATCTCATATTTCTTCATGTTTTCCAGGCTCTGAGGGACCAGCATGTCAAACACAGCATGTGATTCTGCCTGGGCCATCAGAGGCAGAAGCTGATTCCTGCTTCCTTCTGGGCATATTTCTATAAAAGAACACAGAAGACCTTTATAAATAATAGAAAAATTGGTAAATTTTCTTGGAGGCTGCTGGTGAAAAATAGGCATAGCCTTATGTTACATCCTTCTGGGATTCCTCAAGCAGCTGTCCGGTTCGAATTAACTGAAGACATTTGTTAAGACAACGTGTCCTCTTAATTTGTAGTTTCCTTTTTTGAAAGGTGTTTTGATTAAACGGTTTTTCACTTATCAAACTTGAAATCTTGAGTAAAAAATTTAGGGAAAATAAAAAAAAATAACAAAACCAAATGGGAATGATGTACAGGTTTATTTTTGACAGCTGGGATATTTTCCAGGCTGACTACCACAAGACAGGGTGCAAATACATCCCTCGAGGTGCATCAGTGTGATAATCCAAATGGCATCAGGTGAGGGCAAGAGGCACTCAGCACAGCTAAACCAGGTTATTTAGGCATCTGCAGAGAGGCCTTTTCTTTTCTAACACACAACTCAGCAGTTCTTTAACCAAACTGAACCCGTCAAAGAACTCCCCCTTTGTCCTGACAGTGGCTGTACCAAGGGGCTGGAGAAGTCACAGCTGGGGGTCACAACACCTTGAGGGTGCACTGATCATTTCTAGTATAAAGTTCTCCAAGACTTTTACATCCAGGTGACCCCATGTAAGTGCTGCATTGGCCTGAGCCACTTATTGAAACTTCCCACTGTACTGCTGCTACCACGTGTGTCCTTCACACTTCCCTGGTCCAAACACCGTGGAGGCCAAAATGATTGGGACTGAGGAGAAGAAGATGAGGTTGTTTCTGATTCCCTGGCAGCAATGAAAAATTATAATTTGGACAATCTGATTAAATCAGGTATATTTTTTCTGCCTTTGAGAGCAGCTCTCACAAAGAATTTCATGAAGAGAAAGTCAAGGCACAAATGAGCTCATACGACCAGAGCAAACCACAAATAGTTTACTGCCCTGATTATCATGTAATTAAGTTTTTATTAAGCTTATAAGGGATTTTCATGAGGTTTTGTCACATGTCTTTTTAATTTTTAGTGGTTACTTTCAAAATGTAACAGTTTCCAGAGTTACCTGGGATGCACCAAACTGCAGCACCTTACTGTTGCAATACACTCTATTTTTTTGTTCGTTTCATATGGAAACTTTGCAATGTAGATTACCATATCAACAAACTGGTTTGTTTTCTGCTGTGATATGCAGGCAAAGTAGCTCCAAAAATCAGGTGTGTTGCTGCAGAGAAACATTTTTGAAGGAACAAAATTTTTGTGGTTTCATAACACAGAATAAAAACACAAGGACAAAAACCTGAGATGCTGCTGCAGATAAAAGACCCATCGTCCTGTTTCCAGCACTGACTGAGAACAGGTGTATGGGAAGGAATACAAGCACCTGGCAGTCATGTGAAGGTACAGTCCACAGTTACTCTCCAAAATGGATATTTTGCACTCCAGGAGTGCTAAGCCTCCTAAGCCAGAGGAGTTTTTAAGCCAGAGCTGTTTCCTTTGCATTTAATATTGACAAGCAGCTTCTTCCTCTCTGAGTTCATCTAGCTGCTCTTTGAACACTGAGACAAATATCTGAACCAAAAGTTCCGGTTTTTTGTTTGTTTGTAATTGGAAATCTGATGGCAGCAGCTGCCATAACGACGGATTCTGAGAAAAAAAAAAATCTCATACAAAAAGTACAATAAACCTCACAAAGGTTTATTATTAAACAAGGCCAAGTGCAAAATCCTGCACATGGGTCAGGGCAACCTGAGGGCAGGTTGGATTAGGAAGAAATTCTTTCCTGTGAGGGTGGTGAGGCCCTGGCACAGGCTGCCCAGAGTTCAGGGCTGGGCTGGATGGGGCTCTGAACAGCCTGGGATAATGGAAGGTGTCCCTGCCCATGGGAGGGGGTGGAACAAGATGATCTTTAAGGTCCCTCCCAACCCAAACCATTCTGTGATTCTTTATTCATGGACTTGGCTTCCAGGAAAACAGAACCAAAATGAACAGACTTAAAAACCAGCCATTTCTCAAAGAGGTAACTTTCACACGTATAAATGACAATAAATGTCATTTTTTGCAGCTCCTACTGATAATTTCCAATAAACGTCCTTGAGCTTACTGGGGGGAAAAATACTCAAAAAACCCCACCCAAATTGAAAATTCTAATTGCAGACAGTAGTTGCTTTTTTTTAGTTTCAACAACAACAACAAAAGCACCCTATTTCAGTCATCACTACCAAGTTCTGTTTCAGAGGACAAAAATATCCCATAGAAATGAAGGTTGTCAGAGATAATGTCACTTCGTGGGTTTTGATCTTTATTCACTGTTTACAAAACACATTTTCCCAAAATGAATTCATTTGATGCAGTTCCCTAAAACCCAGGTAACCCCCAGCTCCTGACTCCTCCTGGGACAGCCACTTTAACACTGAAATCCAGGGAAAGAGCCAAGGAGAGCTGAGCACCTGCCATTGCTGGGGCCTGCATTTCTTACATCACACATGCTGCTCAGCCCAAACAAAGCTGATTTATGCCTGAAAACTCCTCTTTCTAATTGCCTTCCCCTGCCAGAAACCAACTGACCAAGAAATCTGCATGGGGTATATTTTCTCTTGGTGTGTATTAACCACAGTAGCATATTTCTATGGGAACATCACTGTGTTTTATAGATGTGCTGGTGCTGCCACGAGCTTTGCTCATTATTGCTTCCAAAAGCTTCTGGTCAGAGCCAGGCACAGCTTTTCCTCTCTGAGCACTCACAGCCAGACACAGACGTGGTGTGGGGCACATCCTTTCCAGCCTGTGCAGTGTTTACTTGTGCAAATGCAAGACTTCTGAAGGGATAAACAACTGGTTTCCCCCTTTTCCAGCTGTGTGACTCCAAGCCTTTGCACAGATGCATCCTCTACGTCTTCCTTCAAATGAATTGGCAAACCCTGAAGGAGAAAGATGTTTTTGGCATCTCTGGATCATAATGAATTACGTCTCTGATAGACATGCAGCTTTTCTGGTGACTTTAAAGATCCTTGTGGTTTCTTCTTTGATCACACACTCAGTGCAGACACAAGCTTGAGGTAAGAGTTTTCATATCAACTCCACATAAGGAAAGAGGCCACCCAGAAGGGCCAGATGAGCCTTGGACCCTGGTTTTGAAGAACAGATGCCTTTTAAATTTTATATTATTATAGTGTATCACTATATTAAGTTATACTTTGTGTTATATTACGTAATGTTATGCAGTAATACACAAAGATTTATAGACTCAAATTTTACTCTCAGCTCCCTGAAATCTGTTTGTTAATAGATGGAGCATGTGCCTAACATTTCAATGAGACTGGTTTTCTTCCTATTATAATAACGCTGCATTCTTATTCAATGCTTTCTTTAAACTCTCTATTGAGTTAGTGGAGCTGTCATTTTTTAAAAGACATGAGGTTATTGGTTCTGCTTGTGAAGGAAGACACACTGAGGGATTAATTGCTTTCATTATGCAATAAGTTGTCTGTTCTCCTCTAACTGCTGCTGCCTTTGCTCCTACAGGACCTGTGCCACTCAGTTTTGGCAAGCAGGAGTTGCTTTCAGACTTCCATCATCTTAATATTCACTTTCTTTTTGATTTTCCATCTTTTGCTAGCATTCATCCATACAGTCTCTTGGAAAACTTTTGATCACCTGGGGGGCTGTTGTTCACTCAGAAGTCCTTCTCTCATGTCTGTGGCCAGCAACCTTGCCACGTGTCCCCGTGCAGCCTTTGATCCACAACAGGAGGTGCCAGAACAACATCTGGAACTTTGCAGGTTCAGTGGATAATTCTTGACCTCAGTTTCCCCTGGAAGACCTCAGGGCCAATGTCCCCTGAGAGCCTTTTCTGAGGTCAGGAGGACAGAAATAGTGACTGCCACTAGCCATGGCATGGAAACCTGCTCCAGGCTGCAGCAGAAGGGTAAACAAGATGCACAGAAATGATGGGATGGGGGAAATTTCAGGCAATTTGCTGCTGTTCTCCATAATGATATTTTTTGTGTTTTTATTTTCTGTGGAATGTTTCTACCACAAACCCTCACCTAAGCACCCAAATTAGGGAATAAATTACACCCCTTGCCTAGTTAATATACGTAATCCAACTGCTCATCACTGCAACTGAAGATTTTACCTGTACAGACATAATTCTATTTCAGGGTATTTGAAAACTGCCAAGGGAAAAAGATAAGCAAGCATATATCACAGGAAGTAGGGGGGAAAAAAATCACACATTTCATCCAAACTGCCTGTTGCTCATCATTTTCCTAAGGTGTTTTTTTGTAGGTTTCTTTTTTTTTAAGTTTTCCCACTCAACCACAATGGAGTTGCCGGTGCAGTTTTACACAGATCCCCAGCAGGTGTAAGACACTGTGATCTCCAAAAACTCTGTGTTCATGGAGGATTTGTCCTAAGGTGTTATAATATTTACTGCAGAGAGATTCATAGATCTATTATAATTACATTTTATCTACTGATCCAACCTCTGACTGTTCCTAGTGCCTTAATTACTAAACTTGGATTTCTTCCAGGAAGAGATAAACACCAGTAGACAGATGGGAAAAAAAAATAAAAGAAAAAGATAATTTAACATTTCCCTGGAGAAACAGCAGAGAAGAAAACATTTAACAATAATCAAAATTAGGAATAGATTAAGATGTTCAGTAGTCATTGTTCATGAACAAAATCAGACTCACTAGAAAGGGGCACAAGCCAAGTCACAGCTTCATGTACCCAGCTGGTCCCTGGTGCCTGCTCGCCCACCAAGGTTCCTCTTGCTCATCAAATAACCCTTTTTACTGGGCTTTTGCCACTCCTTACACAGATTATTCAAAGGTACAGCACACCACTGAGAATTTTTTCTTGCTATTCCACACAAGGTTTTACCTTCTGATCATCACAACTTTGGCTTTAAAGGCTCTGGGACCTGCTTGCTGCAGTTCTGTGACATCACAGGAGTTCACAAGTTTTCTTGCAATAATTTGTTCAGTTTTTCAGCTAGGGATAGAAATTAAACTCGAGGTAACACACAGGTAACTCACATTAATCATCACAACTTCCCAAGGCTGCAGAGGGCCACAACAAGCTTTCCCATGAACTGAAGTCAGGAGGGCAAAAAAGCAAACAGGAATTTTGCAAGGCAGAGTTCCCACTGAACCCCCCTTTCCGTACGAGGGTGTTTGGCATGAGCAAGAGCTCCAGGAAATCTGTTCCAAGTGCTCTCCTGGATGTGTATCACACACACACATGCTGCTGGCTGTTGGAGAAGATTTTTCCATGAAGACCTCACAAGCACACACTCAAAAAAACCCCACCTGAACAAAACGCTGTTCTGCCCACACTTTTCCTACCCAAAAAGGAGTCAAGAGTGCAATCTAAACACAGAGCTGGTTTATTTGCTGTGCTGTTGCAAGGTGCTCAGAGGAGGGAAGGACATGCCAAGCTTGCAGACACTGTGTTGGCTGCTTTGAGATGTGGTATGGGATATCTTCCAGCTGGTGGCTCTCGGTTTGCTGCCAAAGGCCTGCAGATTCATTTTTAAGGAGTCACAAAGACTAACATCAGAGCATTTAAATGTACTTTTACAGAAAATAATAGAGGTGCCTGTCTATGAAAAGTGCTGGAAAAAAAAAATAAACTGTTGAAAAACAGTGTGGGAGTGTTCCCTGTGCCCATATCAAACCCCTGCTACCAAATCCCAGATTTGGTATGAAGAAGGAAGGAAGATGCGAGTGTGTTGCTCTGCAATCTCATCTCTTCTGCTCACCTGCCTTCCCAGGGGGATGAACTATCCAAATTCAGCTGGAATCAAGCTCTGCCTGAGCCTTACCAAAACCCCAAACACCAGCCAAGAACACCATGGGCATGTGGAGGACAGGGACTGAGAGGGAGAACCCCACTGTGCTGTCATAGGTGGGCAGGCGGTGTCAAGAGCTCAGTTCATGGCGTGAGCTGCTGGTTACAAGAGTTGCCAAACCACGTGCAGGGCAGAGATTTCACTTCTTACGTGGTCATTCCTTCAGTGTGAAGTATTTAACCAAATCTGGACCCCATCCCCGCACATCACCCAAACTTGCCTCTTCCAAACTTAATTTGGATTCTCCTTTTGCTATTCCTGCTGTACAGTATGAAACCATAAATCACATTTCCTGGAAGAGTAGAGGAAAATGCATACCTTGCTCATCATACAGGACAAGGAAGACAATTTAAATACAGATGTTCTGAAGATGATGCATCTGAGGCACTTTTTCAGAAAATCAGACAGCTCTAAAACCATCTGGAACTTGAAAATGAGTACAGATTTCCCAGTTACATCATTAGAGTTTCAAAAATAGTCCATTACATGAAATACAAACTAATTTACCAGCATTATTAGTCTTCATCAGTTGCATTACTAATCCTCTCAGGAGACTCAACTGTGAACAGCAACCACGATGAGCAAGGCTCTGTGCAAATAACATCAACAATTCTCTTTTTACCTGTTTTTGACATTCATACAATTTGTGCCAAACTTATCCCAAGAGCAAGACAAAAATGACACCCTGGGTCAGTTCAGTCCCCTCCTCTCAAATCTTCAGTCAATACTCATTTATTTTGTTAGACAGATTTCCTGTTTCCCTTAATTAAGTACATTCTGTCTTAGACACCACACATTAAACATTATTTAGCATTTAAATATATCCTAGAATTTATTTTAATTATTCTTCTCCATCCAACAGTCCCTCTTGGTCTTTGCAGCTCTTTCCAAGGGAGCAGAAATTAAGCAAAACCTTAATCCTAGCAAACATCTTGCTGCCTGCCTTCAGGAGGTATCTAATGAATTTCCATTCCCTGGCAGAGGACAAGGCTCCAGCCTTCGTGTGTTTTGTAGGTTATTGTGGAGCTGTGCATTTCCTTGTCTCCCCAGAGCCAAAGAGAAATATTCCTTATTTACCCAGCAGATTGTCACTGCTTTGTCCTCTGTACCTTCAGAGCCAACTTCAGAGGGCCAGCAACTTGCCAGCCTGAATTATGGATGGCCTGACTGCTAAAACATCATTTAACTAGGTTTTATTTAAAAAGATAACTCAAAGAGATAGGGCAAGCCAGACAATTAACCAGGAGAAAAATAAATGTGTACCATTTCCTCATGTCCCTTTCACTGACTTAGGATGTGGGCCCAGATTCTCTAACATTTTGAAAAGGTTACATATATTGCAGCTTTTTCAATGCCCTGGTTCATAAAGTGTAATTTTCTCAGTCTCTGCTCTTTCTGGGTGGTCAGTGTCAATTCATCATCTTCAAGTAACACTCCATGGTTGATTTCTGCTATTTATTTATTTAATGTTTCATATTAACAGGGACAGATGCTCTCCTGAGTTGCTTTACAAGTGTTGCACCACTAAGTCAGTGAGGTTATTACCAAAATAGAGAGTGTTTGCACCAAAGGCTGTTCAACACCTCCAAGGTATTCCTAAATACGCAGTCACGCCAGTGCCACTGTTGTCACTGCCCACTTTTGCCTCACTTTTATTTAGACATTTTCTTAGGATGCAAGATGTTTCCTTAGTCAGTCAGGCCATTTTTTTAGCCACAAAAGAAAGAAAAAAGTGATTGTGTTTGTCTTGTGAGATTTCTTCCCAGCTATGGTTTGTTAAAAGTTAAAATAGGCCTTGCTGTGACCACAGTCCCTCCTAACCATGGGGTCCCACGGGTTTCTCCATTACCAGGGAACACCAGAACTGAAGGCAGCACCCCTGATCTCACTGAAAGTAAAGGATTCATTTTCCTGAGCAGCCCTTGTGTCACGTCCCCAAGAGCCAAGGTGAGTGCACTTTGCAGCTGATCTCAACTGTTTATTGCACATCCCTGTCCCCACAGGTTGTTCTGAAGGACTTTCCCTTACACTTCAAGTGACCCTACAGTCAAATCTTCCCCATGTTAAGTGCTCTTTTAGGGAAAGAAGGGGGTATACCCACATAAGTGAGCTGCAGTCTGTCTTGTGAGTTTCCCATTAAATGTCCCCAGTATGCTCTGAACTTGGCTGCAGTTCCTGTTCATTATGTCTGCAGACACTTGACTGAGAGCTCTCTGTAATGGAAATATTTGGCAACTGGGCTTTGTGACCATTTTTTCTGCTGACTTAATTTCTTCTGACTAAATACTGAAGGAATGAAGAAGAGATCTGTTTTAAATAATGAGGATATTTGACTTGGGAACATGATGCAGCTGCTTTAGTATTAAGAAAAAAAATAATCACTTTAAATTTGTTTTGTCTGTCACGTGGGAAAGCACTGCAGAAAGGCACTGGGAAAAGAAAGTTACTTGCCGTCAGCAAAGGTTACTGAAAACTCGTGGTGTGAAGGAAGAAACACAATTGTAGAACTCAAAGAGGGACCTGATTTGGCAAACTTTATCATGAGCCAGTGTGTGGCCAGGTGGCCAAGGAGGCCAGTGGCACCTGGACTGTATCTGCAATAGTGTGGCCAGCAGGACCAGGGAAGTGACCCCCTGTACTGGGCATCGGTGAGGCCTCACCTCAAATCCTTGGGTCATTTTTGAGCTAAAATATTCCCTCACCTTCAGGATTTTAGTTTTCCCCTTGCTTCCTTCAGAGTGTTGACTTGTATGGCCATGCACAGGACTCACATTTCATAGCAAGGGGCTGAGACACAATCCTGCACTGTAAAGAGAGAACCCCAGAACCTCTGCAATACCATCCCAACTCCTCCTAAATGTTAAATTTAAAAAAAACAAAATTTCATGTGATGATACACATCAGGAGTGTTTGAAACTGAAATTCATAATGACAAAATGGTGGGATTTCCCCAAATTTTCATTTTCTAAGCTGTGAGGAACAGAAATTACAAACACAGATCCAAGATAGCAATGGTACACTTGCATTTAAGCATTTACTTTCCTTAACGGAAAGACAGGCAAAGGGAAAATTATGAAGTTATTAATGATAAAAGTGTCTTCTGAATTCTCTGCACTTTTACCTTGTGTTTTGTGCTGAACAATAAAAAGGATGCAGTTGTCAGCAGCAAGAAGATAATAGTTTTCATAAGGGATGTTTGTGTCTAGCACAGCTTATTAAGAAAGTTTATATAAGCATCATGTCCCAGTACCTAATCCACCAAAATAGGTCAATCAAGCATTGCCAGAGAAAAAGAAACGTTTTTAAAAAATAAACTGTTTGGGAACTTAATTCAGTTTTTATTAAACTACAGAGTTCTTCCATTTTTTTTCAGCACCAGGGATTAATGTGTGTATGATAGAAGCTACATGTCTGACTTTGGCCTGCCAGTTCTTTCAGTCCATCAGTGCATTCTGGAAAAGGCAAGTTTGGCTTTTCCCCACTGGGACACGGGTCTTTTCCCCTGGGACATGGACAGCAGGGCACCCCTGCCTAAATATCAAAATGCCAGCAGCCAAATACCCAAATGTTTGGATTCTGGTGATGCTCCAGCATGTGCAATTCTTGTCTGGCAGATGCTTTTCTCCCTGCAGCCCATCCTGACTGAGCCACCACTGCTGCCACCCACCCTCTGCAAAGGTGGGATGCTGCTGCTGGCACAGCCTTTCCCTGCTGCCTTGTTATCTCTCTGAACATTCAGGTCCTACCACTGCTCTTCCTGTTTAATCCTTGGGACGACTCAGAATAGTTGCTACAATGCAATATTAGTTTGCTGTTTCTTGCATAAATTGTTTGGTGTTTCACACCAGGAGAGTAAACAGAGTACCTCTCACTTTTAAAAGTGGAAAATGAGGGTCTGGGGAACCAAAAAAACATCAGTCTGGAAAAGTAATAGCACAAATTATTAAACAGTCTGTTTATAAACACCAGGAGAACTATAAAGTGATTTTTAAAAAGCTAGAGTGAATGTCAAGAACAAGTTGTACCCAACTCAAACTCATTTCCCTCTTTGACAGGATGAGTAGGAAAGCAGGAGGTGGTGATTGCTGGATGTCTTGATTTCAGTGATGAGAAACAAGGGAAGTGCAAAAAGGTGTCCCAACAATCTGTCCTCAGACTGAGAGCACACACTGCCACAGGCCTCCTGCAGTGGTCTGTCCTGCTCAGTCACACTCAGTATTCCCGTTCATCATGTTAATGACCTGAATAAAGCTTCAGAAACGTGCAGGTGGCCTCAGTTAAGAGGGTCCTAACCACCAAGGAGGGCAAACCCTGCCCACAGGCAAACCAGAACCGGCTGTGACCAGGCAGGGCCAGGAGACAGGACCTGGTGGGGAAGAGGATGCACTCACCAGCCATGCATCATCAGCCACAGACCCCTACAAACACACCCTTTAGGTGTTCAAGGTGTAAATTAGTGTTAGCTGTCAACCTAACCCAATTTGAAATTAGTCAGTTAATCTACCTTTCACTGCCTTGACAGCTTCTCTGGCATCCTCTGTAAGGGAAACATCTACTGAAAATAAAAATATAAAACCCCCAAGATGTCTAACATTGGCTGTCAGTAATATCTTATTTAAGCAAGACAATGTGTCCACAGCCCTGTCCCATGCTGTTATATATTTCAGAACAGCTAGCAATAAATATCTGACTGTATGTTTAGAGAAAGCGACAGCAGCTGGGAACATTGACAAGCGAGCTCCGTTTCCCTGTTATTTACCGTTCAGCAGAGGTATTGATAAGAGAGCTGGAGGGAGGATGCACATTTCTCTCCATCTGCTTTATTATACCACTGTAAGGCACAGCATGAAGGTCTCTGAAGAGTCAAGTGGAGAAAATAATAACTAGGTTTTAGATGAGAAGGAATTTAACTTGCACTTCTTTCAATCCAAACTGATCCCGCCCTTTCAGAAATATGGTGTCACATGTGAAACCTTCTGCCAGACCTTTTTTCTCCTCCTCACCTGAACCACAGGATAATTTGATCCCTTCCCACGAGATTTCAGATTCTCTTCCCGGTTTAGGTATTTATTAAAGATAAAATCAGTCCCACACCTGAGAAAAGTGGTGGGAAGTCTGAGGGGAGATGTCCATCTTGTCTCCAGGGAACCTTGTCCCAATTTCCTAGAGCTGAGAGAAGTTCAAATCTCAGCTAAAAGACTTTATTAGTGTGCAGGAAGGGAACACTGCTCATCAGCCCGCAGAGAATTGGGTATCCCAGGGTGAGATGGTGGAGTAGCACCGTGAGCGAGCAATCTCTGAGTCCCTCCTCTACCAGTGTCCCCACAGAGTGCCTGGGTCTGCACTCAGAGGTCAGAGCTCAGAGCAGCCTTAAGTTACAGGGATTTTCTAAAAATTCTGGGAATTTTGTCTGTTGGAGAATGAGCTGATGGTCCAGACCCCTGCCTCGGCCCTGCCTCCACGTGTGGGACAGGACAAGGCAGGGGCTCCCCAGGACCTCTCCAGCTGGAGGGAAGGACACTTGAGCTGCACTGTAAATTATAAACCTCTCTCAGCGCTTTTGGCATAGCTGCAGTCTTTAATTACAGCTTTCAACTTTCATTTTCGAAGTTTTATTCACAGCAAGGAAAATACCATTACCCTCATTTCACAGCTACAGATTAACAAAATTGCAGTGAAGTTCTGGGAAACACAGCAGGAGATCATCTAGTTCTGAGGCAGGGAGACATCCCTGAGTAACCCAGAGTCAGCACAAAGTACCACCAGGGCTCATCTCTCTGATGTCTTGTAACCTGCTCTAAAAGAGAGGTAGCAAAAAAAAATAAAAATAAATAAATAAAATCACTGCTTTCCCCAAAAGGACCACTCCCCACAGGACATGTGTGATGAGTAGTCTCAAGGAAGGTAGCGGAATGTCTTGTGTACTATGACCATGGTTTTGCCTCACATGTATTTTCCTCATGTTACTGATAACACCTTAGGGCATTGGAATGGGAAGAATTAAAACTTCGATTTCACTGCTTACCCTCCTGACTTCCTTACTCGTCTTTAGGTGAGTCAGCATCAGATTTGCTTAACATCCGTGTTCATTTTAATTTCACGTTCCTCTCCCCTCACCCAATGCCATGCTATTTGCAGAAAGAATTAACCACAGCCAGGCCAAACACACTGTGGAGCAATGAAGATGTTTCTGTGCCTGTCACATTTTAAACTTGCTCTCACTCACCACAAAGCCCACAGAAGGAGGATTAGAGTGGAAGGAAAAATCAGCCACAGCCCAATCATTGGTTCACACTCATTTCCTACCATCAGTTCAGTTTCTTATCCTCGCTGTATCTTAAGAGTGTATTGGGGAAAAAAAAAGGAATCCTCCAGGGATCCTCCTTTCTGCTGTCATCTGAGCTAGATAACCTACAGCAAAGGGAGCAACTACCATCTCCCTGATTTTCCCATTTTGCGGAAAAATCAGGAAATGGATCTGCTGCTGAGCACCCTGGTTTAGGCTGCTGTTGTGTTAAAAGGCTCTTAGTGACCACTAGGTGGAGAGAGAAACTTATCGTCCTTAGATCCCATGGAAAATACGCAGGCAGCACGGTGTGCTCTCGCTCCAAACCCTCAGTGTTTAACCTGACCTTTTCCCTCCTTTTCCAAATGAGTAGTGGGGCCATGAACTCGATGTGATTAGAAGGAAAAAATCTCTCAGTATAATCTTCAGGTTTCATTTATGATCTGTAACCTTTCTGGACTCTGTTGCAATCCCTGAGATATGAGATCTTAAATTTGTTGATGGTGCAGGGGTAAGTTTAATATTATGTACAGGAAATGTTGGGCCAAAGTAATTTTTAGGGATGAGTTCCTTACTGACAGATTTATTTGGCAGAGGGATTTGAACTGTTGTGTATTTCTTTAGTTATTAAATAGAAGGTACTTTTAAAAAACACTGGGTTTGCAACTTGTGAGTCCTAGGAGAGAACGATCAGATTCAGAGAGTTTAAGAAAGATGACTGAAGAGATGCAAGACATTAATTATCTCTCCAGTTATCTCAGAGATGCCAATATTCCCTCTTTCCAAAGATTCAATCATCTAAGTTCTCATTAGATAAGTACTTACAGGGGTGCCTGGGGTCTGTGGAGGGGCAGATCTCCCTAAAGAATTATCAATCCTTCTCCATTGGCAGCCAGAAACCCCAAGTCAGCCCCTTCCATGAGCTGCATTCAACTGGCTGGTATGAATCTGAGCCTGGTGCCTAAATGCTGCCTTACAGAGCACCCTGGACTCTCACAGTATTTGCTCTAGGCAGAAATGCAGCCTTAACTATTTTCCTCCTCATCAGACACAGCTGATGAAGGTGCTCAGCAATGCTGTGGCCAGTCCCTACTCACACCCAGCCGGCTTCTTTAAACCTAGGCTGGGTCTGCATTGAGAACATGGCTGCAGCACAAACTCGTCCTCAGAGACCCGACCTCCTGGTATTTGCTTTAGAGACAGAACCAGAAGCTCTCCTTCTCACTTGCAGCCTGAGCTGAGAACTACAACAGCGCCCACAAGCAACTGTGGTTGCTATAAAAATTGTTTCTTAGTCACCTTTCAGTAGCAAATACCTTGAAAGCATTTGGCTTCAGTAGCTGTAAGTTTCTCACTTCATGCCTGGTAGTAAACAAAATTATCCTTCAAACAAGATGTGAAGGTTGCCATGGAGCTCCCAAATCTTTCTGGTCCAAGACAAATTAATGTTTCAACTACAGCATTTCGGTGAGGATTTTCTGTGTGGTCTTTTCTCTCCACATTCCCTGATAGAGGAATCATTACCTATGACCAAATGAGAGAAGCACTTGGCAGCTACTGCACTCATCTACCAAGTTCAGTGTAATGTACTTCCAAGAGGAACATCTGGCTCTGTACTTTTGTTCCTTGGCAATGCAGCTGTTGTCTGCATGGCTGGCTACCCCTCTCTGCTGGCAGCTGTGAAGCTGCACTGGGGTATGCTTTGGACACAGGCTGCTGCTTTATGATGTCTGGATCTTCTTTGTCCTTTCATGCTTCCCAAAACTGCCTACACCTAGGAGTGGGTTTGCTTTCCAAATGAATGCAAGGTGCAGTCCTTCAAATTTCACCTCACTGCAGATGGAAGCAGCCAGGGAAGAACAACAGGGCACTGAACTTTACCTACTCAGCAGAATTAGCAGCAGATGTTAGTGAATTTAACACCCCACCTGCAGTTAAGAGGCACGCATCACCGCATATGCTGCCCCCATACAAGGTGAGAGAGGAAAGAACTCCTGTCTCAATCACAGGCCATTTTGTGGAAGCTTTGCTGAGATCTTAAGTGAATCTGAGACAGAAAATAATGAGTTTTCAAGGGAATTTACATGTCAGCTTTATCTGTTTAACAGTAATAAAAAAGGAGGATGTTCAGGTCTCGGGCCACCACCATTGAATCTGCAGAGGGGGAATGCAGCATTATTAACTGTAGTGCTGCTTAAACACAGAGGAAATGGCATGAACCTGAGTAGGGGGAGGTTTAGAGAAAAATTTTCCTCCCAGAGAGTGCTTGGGCACTGAACAGGCTCCCCAGGGCAGTGGTCACAGCACCAAGCCTGACAGAGCTCAAGAAGCATTTGCACAATGCTCTCAGACACAGGGGGTGATTCTTGGGGTGTCCTGTGCAGGGCCAGGAGCTGGAGTCCATGATCCTGGTGGGTCTCTTCCAACTCAGCATATTCTGTGATTCTCTCATTCTACACTGACAGCGGGCTGGTCCATCACTCAACTCTCCAGTGCACTCAAATCTTTTCAGAAACAATTCAGATTGTACAAAAGATTCGTAGGATAAACGTCCCAGAGCAATGCCTGACACTAAGAGAATTAGAGATTTTCCTTTCTGCTGGAGGAGAAACTCTTAGGCAGAGTATGGACTAAGAAAAGGTGAGAATGCTTGTGATGCAATGGATACTTTAAAGCACATTTGTGTTGGGAGAAATGAGCCTTGCAAGGGATATATGAACCAAACTGGTCAATATTCTATCATCACAGAATCATTTAGGTCAGAAAAGGCCTCTGAGATCACTGAGTCCAACAGGTAACCCAGCAGCACCCTGTAACCACTGAACCATGTCCTGAGCCACCAGAGAGCACTGAATGATGGCTTTGTGTGGAACATCACACCCTGCCTCGCTGAGGGGGGCATCTGCAAGGTGGGCAACAACAGGAGAAAAGACAGAATAGACTGTAAATTACTGAAGAACGATGTATCAATAAGGAAAGGACAGAGACCTTGATTGTAGCAGCCAGATCATGACTGGAATTTGGGGTAAAGTCAAGATATTCCATACAAATGAAGAAATATTTCCAACAGAGCACTTCAAGTTAGTCAAGGAAAGGGTGAAAACCAAACCAACAAAACAAAACTTTCACATATTGTGGCCATTTTTACAGTGTCTGGCCCAAAAAAACAGGGAATTTGAGGTGTCCAAGAATTAATCTGCAACAGTTTACTCTCACCAGAAATGGGCAGAGCAGAACCCAAGTGATCACAAGAGCACTGTTTTTATAGAAAACACAGCCCACTTCAGAAAACGAAAAAATTCTGCATCAGCTAATGAATAAAAAAAAAAAACACCTTTATTTTAAATTAATTTGCAGGTGACAAGGCAATGTCCCCTCAGGAACATTGACATTAAGGGTGTGAAAAGTCCCCTACCTGCCGGCCCCGCAGAGAGTGGGAGTTTGGATAGACCACAATAACAGAGCTCAGTAGCTCAAGGTGACACAAACCCTGTTTTTAAACTGTAATGATCCCACTTTAGTGCTCCATGTTTTTTTCCATCAAACAGCTGGAGCAGTTCCCCAGGATCCAAACCACAGTTGGCCTCTGACGCTTGGAATAACCTTTAGAGCAGATAAACCCCCCATTTTCTGTCAGGTACAGCTGAGTGTTTGTTACAGCTCCCTGGTGAGTTGCTATGAAAACCAGTGTCAAATTCATAAAAGCCTTAGGAAAAAATGTCACAGGGTGACAAATATGAAGACACTACTCCGTATTTGGGGCTGCTAATTACAGAGAGGCAGGAGAGGCTGGGATTTCACCTGCTGGCACTCCGCTCACCGCTGCTCGTAAAACAGAAAATGCCTTCACGGCTGGACACGGAGGTCAGCTGTGGGAAGAGAGAGAGAAGGAGAAGCAAATAGCTTGTTAGGGTTTGAAAGCTCCAGTTCTCCCCCCGCATCTTAACAGCAAAGCTGTGTGTGTCCACAGTGGGAAACAGCAGCTGTGAGCAGCTGCTGTTGTGAGAAGTAACCTCGTGGTCATGGGAAATTGCTTGCCCCACCAGGTCCATCCTGCTCAGATGTAAATGTGGTTTCTACACTCTGGAAGGAAGGAAAGGAGGCATGTGATTGTGCACCTGAGAAGATCTCCTATCTATATTGTCATATCTTTTTGTATTCCAAGCCCATTTTGAACCCACACTTCTGAAACCCCAAAATTTGCCAGCTTGTTGGTTCCCAAACTGATTTGTGTTGGCTCGGAACCAAGGGACTTGCCAGCCAAAGAAATTTAGTCACAGGAAGTGTCCAGACTTGGATTTTGCCTCTTGGGGCAGAATGGCAGCAGCTGGTAGGAGCTGTGTGATGGAACAAGTTCAAGCACAAATTCAAGCCCTGTCAATGGGATGGTCTCAACAGGGAGAGGCAGCAACAGGAGGATGAAAGAGCTGAAATAAGGGAAGGCCCCTGTGTCATCAGGTATTCATTGCTGATGTCTTCACAGTCTTTGATACAGCTGGGTAGGGAGAAGGAACGTACTTTCCTAAAGGAGATTTCCAGGCAAACAGAGAGAACAGAGAGAACAGAGGAATGGTGAGGAGCCCTGACCTGAGCCCTGAGAATTGTCTGCTCTGCTTGAGTGACACCTGGAGGACAGTTTACACAGAAATCACGGAATGGTTTGGGTTGGAAGGGACCTCAGAAACCATCCAGTCCCAACCTGCCATGGGCAGGGACACCTTCCACTAGACCAGGTTGCTCAAAGTCACATCGAGCCTGGCCTTGAACATTTCCAGAAATGGGGCAGCCACAGTTTCTGTGGGAAATCTGGGCCAGGGCCTCACAATCAACAATTCCTTCTTAGTTTCTAATCCAAATCTACCCTCTTTCAGTTTGAAGCCATTCCTCCTTGTCCTATTACACTCTGCTCTTACAAATAGTTCCTGTCCAGCTCTCCTGGAGTCCTTTTTGGGACTGAAAGGTCAAAATACGGTCACTCCAGAGCCTTCTTTTCTCCAGGCTGAACAGCCCCAACTCTCTCAGCCTTTCCTTGTAGCAGAAAAGCTCCACCCCTCTGATCATCTTCATGGCCTCCTCTGGACTCGCTCCAACAGCTCTATATTTTCAATTTTAGCACCTTACACTCATTCCTTCCCAAGTGCTGCAGAGTAGCAGGTCCCACAGCAGGAAAATCCCATAAACAGCTACTCTGGCCCCCAGCTTGCACTCAGAGCAACATGCTTTAGGCAAAGGACGTGACTCCAAGGCATTTATCTTAGCCAGAGATAACCGGTGGTCATGGGTCAAGGGCATGGGCTGCTATTTCTGGCAACCCCAGAACTTCACACGTCAGCCGGACAACACTTCCCCCTGTGGTTCCCCTACTGTCACTTGCACCTTTGGCCTGCAGGAGGCCGGAGCTGCCGGGTGTCCCTGTCCCTCTGCGCAAGGCTGGGTGTGACAGGAGCGTGTTCCCATCTCCACCCGCTGCTGGGTGCACGCCCCGCCAGCACAGAGCCACTGGAGCAGGAGGGCGTTTAAATCGGGGTATTATGCAAACATTGAATGAGAAGGCAGAGCAGACCTTTTACGGAAATAAAAAGCGCTGGTGAAGTTTTCCCTCGTTTCCACGAGCACGCACTCACCCCAGTTCCATCAAAAGCAAGGCAGGCAGTGCCATGGTTGAGTGCTGAAAGGCTGTTGCTCTGCTATTCACGGCATGACAAGGCGCAGAACGAGCTGTCACATGGGCCCACTCTCGGATGATTTCCCAATGGACTGCTTTCCAGTCCTCCTTACCTCAGCGCAAATTTGGAAAAGGACTGTTAACAGAACCTGGTCAAAAAAGTTGGGAAATCTCCTGAGGACAGATTTCTGAAGAGCTTGACAGCTCCTTTTCTGGGAAAACCTATAAAGTACGTTTATTTGTGTTACTCCATGTATTTTTTTTCCTTTTTTCTTTTTTTTTCTTTTTCACCAAAAATTACATTTTTTTGGTGAAAAAGCACAAAATTATCTTGGTGAAATTGAAAGAGGTATTTAAATGGTAGCAATCTAAGATCTATTTCCAAACTGGTAAAAAAAAATTAGCAGTACTCAAGACATCTAAGAAAGGGGAGAAATGTATGTAAGCACCATGCCATTATTCACATGTCATGCCACTATTCAGATATTTAATGAATGGCTTTAAATGAGGATTATAATTTGTAAGGGTTAACCAGTAACTAAAATAGGAAACTGATCTCAATGAGCATTTTGAAAGTGGATGAAGCTCTGAGGGTGAGGAAGGGCTAAAAGCCACTGGAGGATTTCAAACAGTGTGACAGCAACTGGCTGAAATGAAGGCTCTTATTCCTGCTGTTCATTTGCAGACAAAGGACAGGGCTGTCACCCCTGACAGAGGGAAAGTCACAACATATTCCAGGATTGCAGCCCTCTCCCTCCTCAGGTAGGGCTGGGACACGGCTGAGAGACCTGCAGAGAGGACGGGAAGGGCTGAAATGCTCTTGGAAGCCATCTGCTTTCTTTGCTGCTGTGCACCTGAACAGCATCTGCCACGGGGGTTTCCTGGCTCAGCTGCTGATGGTGATGAAGGCTGGTGGGCTCAGGACTCAGTGTGGGAGCCTGGCTGTGCTTCACCCTCATCACAAGCCCTATGGCCCAGGGGATAAGGAGGAATTGCTCTGGAGAGTGTGACTATGATGGGATTTCTGCAGCTCTGTGCTCTCAGGATGCTTGGGTGCCCAGGTGGAAAAAGACAAGTCTGTGACAGAAGAAAGGCTTCACAGCTGGGACCCCTGCAAATCCAGGGCAACACATGGTCAAAGGGCTCAGAGGAGCATAGTGGGCTTGGGAAAAGCTTTCCAAGGAAATATTCTACTGGATGATGCCTACAGAGGTCAGGCTGTGTCTCCTGAATGCCTGCAGGAAAACAGGGGGCTGTTCTGCTCCTACCAGTGATGAGCAAAATTCATCACAGAAGTCTGAAGTGTAAATTACTGATGCTCATCAGCAGCTTGTTGTCTTCAAGTCAGTTTCTCTAGTATTTTGCTTCATTTGTGAAATAAACCCACTTGGTTTGAGATGTTTGTTCATCTGTTCATTCCCACACTGTTCTGATCCCCTCCTGTGAGAGGACACAGAGGCCTCTGCCCAAAATCCACCACCACAGGCAAGGAGGAGATGTTCTCTCTGCATATCAGAAAATGTAGAGTTCACCCCAGTGCAACCCGGATAATCAGGTGTGATGCCTGATTTGCAGGGTGCAAATCAGAGAAACAAGAAAGAAAACTAATATTCCTGACTCCTTCCTGAAACAGCAACGTGTATCTGACTATAATCAAATATCTCCTGAAAACAGTAGAAAAATTATGTTGGAGTTAAGCTCAGTCAATAATATTTCACTGTGAACAGATCCACATATTAGTCACTGTAGTTGTCATCTACATCATAGTTGTTTTATTGAAAAAAAATTGGAAAATTTTAGGAGTCAATTTTGCCCACTAAATCTCCAGAGGTATGACCAGTGCAAAATACACTGCCATGAAGACAGGGGTGGTCCCAACTGCTCCTAAACTAAGGAAAATAACCCACAGGGGTTCCTGCCATTCAATGGCAGGCACTGGGAGCAAACCCAGAGAGCTCTGAGGTGGTGGCTAACATTCAGCCAGGCTCATTTTACATAAATGTGCCTCTGTGGGAGAATAAGGAACAGGGAAAGGGAGCCCTGAGCCTTGAAAGCTTCATGGGGCTGCCTCAGCTGATTGCAGCCCAGTGCAGAGCACAGCAGCACTCGGCAGGGTTCAGCAGCCACAGATCTCCCAGGATACATTTTACCTGAATTTCACAAAAGGCCACTGCTAAATAAGCAGAGCTTCCTCCTGAGAGACATCAGTGCCCTCTCAGAGAAGGAATGAGCCAGACGGTGATGAGAAAGAGGAGGCACAGATGGGTGAAGAGTTTCTGAATCAGCCTGAGTGTGCTGTGAATGCCCACCATGGTGTGTCTGCAGGGCTGTGACTGCAGCTCCTGCCACACACATCAGCACAGGTCACTGACAGCTGCGTTACCTGCAGCAAAACCGCTGCTCCTGATGATTTTCCACCTCTCCCTCCCCTTTCCACTGTATGCTCAGCTGTTTGTAGGTCCTGAGGCTTTGACCTAAGGCCTTAACCTTAAGCCTCATCTGATTTTTGGACATTTCAGCAGCCTAGGTAGGGTGCCCACCTTCCTCACTCATTTTACTACCACACCCAGACACCTTTAAAACAAGAGGATGATTTGGCAGTGCAAATAAAATCTCCAATTCTTACAAAAGGAGCAAAGCAACCCACTGCTGCCAGCACTTCTCCCGTAATTCTCAACACTTGTGGAAAATCAAGCTGTCCCTATAGTAAGCTGGGGGATGTCACCCTGCAAAAAACCAATGCAAAGGGGAAAAAAGAAGCAGAAGAGTTTTCAATGCATTTTCTACTTTAAAAAGCTCATTGTCAGGTTAGACCAAGCACTTTCTGGGGGGCAATCAGCAAGTTGGTTTAGTTGTGTCATGGGCCCACACCCTTCAAACAAGGCAGGAGCTGGTGCCTGCCCTGATGATCAGCAGTATAAATAGACAGAAAAAAGGAAACATTCCTCATTCCTATTTCACTCTTGAGATAAGGGCTTTACTTGGATGATTCACTCTGCTTGTGCCAGTCAGAGGAGCAGTTTGGAAATGGTTCTCCCAGGCCTCACTGCAGTGCTTTGGCACCGGTCTCTGCTGAGGATGGGCTCAGCAAGGAGACACGGCATAAAAACTGTGACATCCCTTTGCTTGCCACCTCGGTCCTCCTCCCGTCTGCCTGCTCCTGGAATGTGGAGGCAGAGCAGCCTTCTGCTTATTTTTTTGAGCGGAGGCAGAAAGATCACATGAAGCAAAAAAGCACATTCTCTTCCTGGAAGCAGCCTGCTCCCTTCTTTCCAAGAGAGTAAAAACTCTGCATGAATGTTTTATGAATCAGACGTGTGTTCATTTCAACGATAAAGCCAGCTTGGCAATTTGGGCTGGAAAGGGGGAAGCTGAAAACCTACAGATTCCAGCTGGCATGTTTTTAGACACGAACCTCTTCCCCCATTGGAAACATTACATTTGGACCCATCTAACTTGGGGAAGTTTCCCTGCTTTTAAAGAAATTGCAGATTATGTCCCAAGCATTACTCAGAGGTGAACAAAACAGATTTGTCCCTGTAATGACTTCACTGAGTACCTGAACACACGGGGCTAATTGATCACAATGTTGGTGCCCTCAGTGCTGCTTGATTTCCTGATTGCAGCCCTTTTACATTCCCAGCAGTCCACCATCTGCAGAGGCAAATGCCATTTCAAGATGCAGAAGAGGCATAGATGAGGTTTCTCTTTGTTTAACCTCCTGCTGTACTGCTAAACCTAAAATAAATGTAATTTAAGAAAAAAATCTCTATGGAAAACATCATAGGTAGGGAGAGAGAAATTGCCTGAAGTGATGCTTTTTAATGCTATGCTAATCCCAGGCTGAATTCTTACCTAAGTCCACTTCTCCCCACTGTGAGAGGGAGAGGTAAACAACTTTTACAGAAGAGAAGAGAAGAGAAGAGAAGAGAAGAGAAGAGAAGAGAAGAGAAGAGAAGAGAAGAGAAGAGAAGAGAAGAGAAGAGAAGAGAAGAGAAGAGAAGAGAAGAGAAGAGAAGAGAAGAGAAGAGAAGAGAGAAGAGAAGAGAAGAGAGCTGTGCAAGAACAAAACCAGAAAGCAGAGAAGGCAGAGGCAACAGCCAGTGATTGTCTGGAAGGAAATGAGAGAATTCTGATGCAAACAGGGAGAATATGCACCAGGTGCAGATATTCCACTCTCCAGAGGGAATTTTCACACCTCTGAGGAAAGCTCATCCTCAAAGTCCAAATTGAAATACCTGTGAACAGAAAACAGCTGGAAACGCAGACTCTGGATCAGCTGGGGGTGGGTGACACACACAGAGCAGTCTGCAGTGCTGACACACAGAGATGCAGAATTAACTGTAAGGTAACAGGGAGAACTTTCTACCCCGGTTGAAAGCTGCCCTCCCCATTCACAAACAAATACAACACGTGCAGCTCTCATTTCACAGCAGCCCACTCTGTGAAGCAAGAGGGTTCTCTGCTGGACAGGATATGAAACTTCCTTTGCTTGACCTCCTCTCCCAGAAGCCTCTTGCTTTATTGGCTCATCTTTGCAAAGGGAAATCCAAAGGCACTGATTACACCATGGCAGCAGCCTGTGGCACAGACCCCCCACTGCTGGCATGGACCACCACGGGGACAGCTGCCTGATGGGGTGGGATGGTCTCTCTCTCAACAGGTCTCAAAGCTGGCTCTCAGCACCTGCCCATCAGCAAGGGGCCTCTAAAAAGGCTCCACACAGAGCACTTCCACCCCTCCTGTGGTCACTGTTAAACTATCTTTTTTTTTTTTTTTTGCTCCTGAATTTGCTGCTTCTGCTTTTCAATATATCAAATTCACTTGAGGTCTCAGTGAGCACTTCACTGGAGGGGGAGGCTGATGAATGGGACTGACAGAAGTAAAGGGGAAGAGAAGATGGAGGGAATAAGGATAAAATCCTCTCATTTAATTAAATCCTGATACAATGTGGAGGGCCATCCAGACAACCTTTGAACAAACAGGAGCCACCCCAATATCTGAGACTGGAGGTGAGAGATATGGTGACTGTGAGGATGTCCTAAAGTCCCAAAGATTTTTTTTATTGCAAAAGACTGGCTCTTACAACCACATAGTCCAGGCAAGGTCCTGAATTTAATGGCCAGGGAAACTTGGTTTTGAGCAGCACACTGATAGTTAAGCTTAATGTAGTTCTGCTATGTTCAGTCCAATGCCAACACAATCCCTGCCCTAAAAAACTCAAAATCTAAACTTTTAGATTAGACAAAGGATAAGAAAAATGTGAGAAGATTTGCCTGAAATCAATTTACAGTTCAGTAGTAGTGACAGCAACTTCATTTCCTCATCAACACTGGTAGGTGGAAGGAGTGGCTGAATGTTTCTACTTCTAGCAGCAAGACATGGGGAGAAAAGCTTCACAGCAGTGTTGTCACCTTCAAAATCCCCCACCCTGGGGAGCTCCTTAAGGGAGAGAATGCAGACACAGATCTGCATTAGGCGAGGAGAGGATTTAGGAAAATGGACCTAAGGAAGAGTAAGACCCCCTTAAAATCAGTCAGGTCTGGTGAGGAAAACAGTTAATGCAGAACATTGCTCTGACTGTCAAGTTTTAAACTCATAAGATTGCACAGAGTTAGACCACTGAGTTTCAGGAGGCGCTGGAGAAACGTGGGGGTGGCAGGTTGGCCAGGGTAAGAGAGCAGGGAGAGCACAACAGAACATCATATCCCTTTTTTCCTCCTGGAAGCCTGCACAGAATAGAGTTAATTGGCCAAGATACTGCTAATTGCAGAGATAATTTAAAAAATTTCAAGTCCTTCATGTCCTGCAGATCATCTCACCTGAATTTTTTGCACTAGCCTTGAACTTGCTAATCTCCAGGGAAGCAGTGGCTGTCTGGCCTGTGCTGATGGAGATGAAGGTGAGGCATCCCCACAGCACATGGGAGTTGCAGATACTCTGCAGTCTTAGGAGTAGAGCTGCTGTCAGTAAATTAATTAATTAGTAAAAGGTCAGAGGCACTTCATGCAGAGCAGAGATTGCCTGAGAAACTTGGCTGGAAGGTGCCACAGGTGACATCTTCATTGCACCTTCCCTTATCTGTTTGTGCCCTGGTGCCCTTGGCTAGAAACTTGTAAAATCAGTGGGAAACAAACTGGGCTGGATACCCGAGAACCACACACATTTAAACAAGATTTCCAAGCATTCAGACTAATCGGCTTTTTTTTTTTTTTTTTTTTTTTTTTTTTTTTTTTTTTTCTTCAGACACATCTTTCCAAACTGTGGCTCGTAACCAGCCTGCTCGTATTGGGTTTGTGAGATGGTAATGACAGAAATCTTGTGAAAAAAAATTCTGACCAATTCTAACGTGATTAGTGAAATAGCAAAAAAATAAAAAAATGCCCTGGATCTAGACTAAATCATTAGACCTTCTGACATTTGCTAATGATTACCAATAACCCCGTGGCTTCCAGGCTGGGGCTTGAAGGCAGCTCCATTGTTCAGAAATGCTCTTAGGGGAGCTGAAACATTCACAGCAGTGCAGAAGGGTCAGCTTAACCTATAGAGTTGCCACTTGCCATTTGCAGGTTAACAAATCTTCTGTAAAATGCAGCAGGATTGCCTCAAACTTTGCCAGACTGCTAGATGACAGGTCTGGCCTGTTAATTCCCACAGCAAAGTCAGAGCCAACTTGATAAGTAAAACAACGACTCCAGAGTAGCAGAGGGTTAAACCCTCTCGCAGTCCCCTGAGTAAAGTGGTGTAAAACAAAGTGATCAAACTTTACTGAAACTAAACCAGCTCTTAAAATGTTTTGATCCAGCTGATCTAAACGGTGCCAAACTGAGCTAAAGTCATGAGATTAAAAAGAACATGTGTTTTCAGTCCAGATACAATTCTTATTTTATAACTTCATCATAACTCCTCTAGAGCTGCACATATCACCTGTATAGGTAAAGCAAACCTGTAGCACTGAGTTTCAGTTTTGCAGGTCAGATATCCTCACCTTCAAGATAAACTCCTCCTGTTGGTTTATTCCAAGCCATCCATTATTTAGGCTCTGGTTTCAATGCTGCACTTCCACTATTCACATTGAGGGCTACAAGGCCTTTTATCAATGCATTTTTAACAAAAACTGGTTCCCCACAAAGTGTTCCGTGCATCAGAGCTTAGGATGGGAAGGGTCTGAAAAACCTGAGGAGTTCAGGAAGAATATTTCCTTTGAAAGGATGGTCCAGCATTGGAATGGGCTGCCCAGGGAGGTGGTGGAGTCACCACCCATGGAAGTGTTCAAGAAATGATTGGATGTGCCATTCAGTGCTGTGATTTAGTGTGATGATGGAGCAAAGGTTGGACTTGATGATCTTGGACATTTTTCCAACCTTAATGATTCTGGTATTCTCTGATTCTATGGTCCTCCAGTTCAGCCCCTTGATAGCATGAGAAAACCTTTAAATTTTGGAAGATCCTTTTTTTTTAAAGGGGAAGAGAGAATAAAGCCACTTAAATCCTCTAGAAAAAACAGCAAGGAAATTTCATCATTTAACCTCTTGCAAAAGAAGTGGAGGTGGGCACAGTCTTGCTGGGACTTGCCCAGCTTTATGATCAGGGAGGAATGAGCCATGGGGATTTTGTTTCAGGCCTAAATCTGGCCCAAGTAGCATTAAATCTTACCTTAACTGGAGTATGTCTGACATTGAAAAAAGCTTGCAGATAGATTATGCCGGTGTAAAATGGGAAGCAAGACAGTTTTTGCTTTTGTCTGATAGAGGCAGTGGGGAACTAAACCGTGAATTGTTGGAATGTTTTTCTTCCTCAGGCTCTGCAGTTACTTTGCAGCAGCATGCACCTACGTGTTTGGCAAACTTTCCGCACAAGGTCACCAGGCTGGTAAGCAAAGGCACAGAGGGGCTCAGGGTGCTGGTACCTACTGAGCTGCACAGCCACTACACAGAGCACAGGCTTGGAGTTTGACCTCGATTACAGCTAGAAATAAGCTTAAAGAATAAATCCCTGTAACATGTGCAGCACCTCGGGGTGATCCAGCCAGGTCGCCGATGGTAGAAGTGATCAGCAGAGCAAATGCTTGGAGGATGGGGGTTCTGATGCCCAGAGCTCACAGGTTTTCTTGGATGAAGCTCAGCCTTGGGCTGCAGTTTGGAGCTGGGAGGATGCACCTGATCTCCTGACACTGGGAAACATTTTAGTGATGCCTCTGAAAGCTGGGGTGATGCTGGGCCCAACACAGCCTGCTCAGATCCCTGTTGTAAGCAGGGAGGGGGGGATGAACGAGGTCACAGGGCACAAATTACTGAGTGACCAAGACTCCTGGTTAGAGACAGCAAACAGAGCTCCCTGGGGCTCTCAAGTGAACAGACAAACCTTGTTCACATGTTTTATCCATCTCCCATCCCTTGAAGTGTTCAAGGCCAGGTTGGACGGGGCTGGGAGCAACCCAGTCTGGTGGGAGGTGTCCCAAGGCAGAGGGATTAGATGATCTTTGAGGTCCCATCTAACCCAAACTATTACAGGATTCTATAATTCTACTCCCTCTTGGGGAAAGTGTCCAGAGCTGATCTAGCACAGATAAATTGTGGAAGAGCTCTGACAGACTTAGTCTGTCCAGGAGAGTTTGCAGATGGGTCTGCCATGCCCCTTCACCACAAAAAAATTGAAGGACACACATTTTGTGACTACAGAGTTCCATTATTGTGGCTGTGTTTGTCTTTACTCACGCAGTTTGGGGCTCCAAGTCTTCCTTTCTAAGGCTGTGTCAGTCTTTGCACTTCCAGGTGTGCACTACCTGGAAGCTCGTGTGTGCTTTTGGGCATTTCTCTCTCACCAGGTGTGAGCAGGGCAGGGGAAGCCTTTGTCACCGCTGGAGCGCCGGCAGGGGGGTGTTTCCCCCTCTCAAAGCCTTCAGCCTTGTGGAAGGGAAATGCAGCCAGCAGGATGTGCTGGGCTGCTGCACTGGTGTCTGTGTCAATGTCTGGCTCGTTTCTGCTGGAAATTGCAAAATCTTTCCCGTGCAAGGAGCGGGAAGTTTTGCCCTTCATGTACACATAGATTGTTGTGTATTTAAGTGGGAAGATGACTTAGGAGGCACGTGAAGCACCGGAACAAATGAGAGGAGTGGGCAGAAATCATGTAGTTCAAAGCTGGTTTTTCACAGACTGCTATACAAGAATTTTTTTTTTGTTTGTTTGTTTATTTTTTTTTATTTTTCTAACTCTTAATTCCACTTTATTCTCTCTATGTTTACATCATTACATTAGGAGGGAAGAATCTGTCTTTTTGGGGGGAGGGGGAAAAGGAGGATGAGGGGAAAGGCAAGAGAAACTTTCTGTGTGTGAACAGAATAATCAGTTATTTATTCTTTATAGCAAACATTTTAAAGAGCTATAGAGACAGAAAGCTGACACTATCCAGCCACTATACCTCATCTGCTTCTCCACCTTTCCCTTACCCAAATGTGAGAAAATACCTATTTGAGATCAGAGGAGGTCGTGCCCGGGCTCAGCAGGAATCCCTGGGACCGGGGCAGAGCTCGCAGCCTGGCCGTGCGTGTCCAGCACTGCGGTGTTCCGTATTCTCCCAAATCCTCCTCGCCGGTGCCGGCAGCCCGGAGAGCAGCTGGAGCACGGGAGGGAGCAGAGAGCCTAAAAAACTTCATTCTGCAGGGGGACCTCTAGTGTTTTCCTTTCTCCACGTCCTGGCAGAGTTCCTCCAAAGTACAAATACACACAGAGCTCCCATTGTTTGCAGCCCTTCACAAGCCCACTGATCCTAATATGGAATTCAGCAGGAAACCCATGATTTCCTGACACACAGCAAGCTGGAGAAAGAAAGGAAAAACTCCATTAAAAACCTCCAGACTCTCCTCCATGTAGAAATGAAATGGAAAATGGAGTGGATTTAACAGGAATCCCTGGTTCCTGCGGCCAGGCTGGAGGAAGGGAGACGCGGATCGAAGCCGCAGGCTGCTGATATTTTTGAAGTCGCAATAAAGACTGAGAACGGCCGGGCAGGATGAGGATTTCCTGACTGGGACAAACGAGAAAGGACAGATCACTTTTTTTTGATGATATTCCTCTCCGTGTGTTTAATTTATTCACCTCGATGATCCTCTTGACTGATCTGGTAACTGTTAGAAGCGGCTGTGACAGCCTGGAAACATTAGTATGATTTCCTGAGTTTGAGATTTGCTGCTCCCCCCCACCCCCCTCCTTCTCCAAACTCAGGAAAAGTCAATACAATCGCACTTCATTTTTCCTTCATGTGCACTTGGAAGTCCTGGGAGCAGCAAGAGCAGCGGCAGCAGCAGCAGCAGCAGCAAGACCGAACTGCAAGGAGGAAAATGACAACTGCACTGACGGGAGCAGGAACAACACCAAGAAGATGCTAAAATGCGTGGTGGTTGGGGATGGTGCAGTTGGGAAAACCTGTTTGCTGATGAGCTACGCCAATGACGCCTTCCCAGAGGAGTACGTCCCCACTGTGTTTGACCACTATGCAGGTAAGAAAGGGCTTTAAAAGGAATTTAATCGAGAGCTGCAGGGCAGCCAGGTGGGAGGTGAGGGAAGCTGGAGAGGACAGTTCAAAAGGGATGCACGGGTTACTTGTTGTCCGGGAATGTCATTCAGGCCTGGATGGTTGCCAGACAGCTTAGATGGCAGCTCATAAAATTGGGGCAATGCGGGATTTATTCAGAGAACTTATTTGTTTGCTTCTGATTTTTGTCTTGGTTTTGGCAAATAAAAAGTGTTGGGAATACAGTTAAATCCACTGTGTTTTGGGACAACGAATGTAATTCAGCCTCTATCAATTTGTATTCTTGGTTAGTTTTTTGACGTTGTGAGCTTTACAGTCTGCAGTTAGGAAGACTATATCTATATCTATATATCTATGTATATATATATGTATATATATATACAAACACAATCTTGGCCCTCTTGGCAAATGATGCATAAATTACAATATCTATATCCTATTTAAGGAATAATCTTTGAGAATAAATCCTATTTAAGGAGTGATCTTTGAGAAAACCAGCATAGTCTCTTTCCAAGCTGTCAGTATATAACTCTCCTTTCAAAAACATTTGTACTCCATCTATAAATAGCTTCTAATATTACAACTTGATGGCAGTGAAAAGCAGAAGAGGTGATTGATTTGAATCCTTCATAGTAGGGGAATTTGTAGTATAAGAAAAAAGCACAAACATAGTCAAGATCATCAATGATATTCACTGCATTGCTGTGAAGAACAGACCCACAGATTAAGTACAATATTCACAGGCCTCTTTCTGTAGCAATTACTGACTTTATCCAGCTGTGTCCAAAGTTATCATGCAGATGTTTCATAGGCTAAAACTGGTGTTTAAACATCTGCTTTAATTTTGCTGTCCCAAATTCTGCTGTTTTTCTTCTCACAGTCCTCCTTTGGCTTACAGGGGTTTTTTATGAGATCCCTGACACACAGATTCTAGAAGCACTGCAAAACTCACTGCTTATCTTGCAGCAGGAGTTGGAGTTTCCCTCATTCTCTCCCCACCTCCTTAAAAACTGAATTTTCATGGCGTGGCTTATCATAGATTTGGTATTCTGTAATGGGAAAAATCCCTGTTTGCATTCTGGCTCCGTGTCAGGTTTAGCAGATGAACTGGCCAAACAAGAAGGCTGTGTAACTGCAGAATGTGATCCATGGAAATGTGAAGACCTTTTTCTCCACAAGAGTGGGCAGCGTCACTTCTAATGCAAGCAGCTCTCTCTTTTCTCTGTCCTTCCCACCAGATAGACTGAGTAATCACTTCAGAAAAAAAAAACATTTCCGCAGTCAAGATATACAACAGAATATTATTGCCTGTTGGAAATACGTGCTTCCATGAGCCAAAATCCCTGAGGGCTGCCTTATATTGCAACAGCGCCCACTTTTCCTGTGATAACTTCAGATCTGCTCATCCCTTACAAAACACTGATCCCAGCACCCACTGCCCTTCTCCCACTCCCCTCCATGCCCTGCAAATACCTCTGCCTATGGAGAAGCCATCCCATAGCTGGTGCCAGACCACGTGGGCATCAGTCTTGGTGGATTTGGTGTGAGCCTGGGGGCACATACATGTGCGGGGAGGCTGTGCACACACAAGGGCATTGATGGCAGCCAGGCAGGCTGGAACTTGGTGGGGGCACCACTGTGAGTTTCTCCTCCCTAACCAGCCACAGGTGACTCGTAGGGACTTGTTTCATTCCCTTTCCTCTGTCAGAAGTTTGGAAATGACCAGTGGGCTCAAAAGTTACTGAGGGATAACGAGGGCTGAGAAAAGGACAAGAAGATGAAGCAGCATAATCCTGATTTCCTCAGGTAAAAGGAGTACGCAGGGACTTTTAAATCAAGCCTCATTTTCAGGGTTTGAAGATTTAGCCTCTAAAATATCTCCAGCTATTTTTATCTGCCTTCTTAACTACTATAGCACATAAATATAAAAGTATTTTCAAGGAGAAAACTCATAAAGATAAGGGAAAAAAATAGCTCTGCATATTAACATGCTGTTCTGAGCCAATTCTTGTCCAGTTGCAGTGGTCAAAACTGGCATTGATCACAAATAGAATTTCATTTTTTTTTGAAGAATGCCATACTTTATTTAACTGATTTCACTACAAAATTGCACACGGAGTCAAGCAGTAGGAATTACTTCTAGAGCAGAGTGCTGGAAAAAAAAAATCCCACTCATAAAAACACTACATGGCATAAAGTATACTGCAGCCTATTTAACATACTGTGGGTATGGACTGAGCAAAGAACTCCCTTGGGGCAACCTTACCCCTGAGCTTACAGTTTTTAGGATCTTCCATTGGATTTTCCACATCCGTCTGTGTGGCAGCCCATGGTGAAGAGGAGAGGTGGCATGGCAGTACCGTTGTCACAGAGGCACCATGGACATGGTGACAGCACATGGAAAAGCTGCATACATGGACAGATCCTGAAGGGCATAGGAGACTCTGGAAAATCACATTTGAATTTACCCCAGGGAACTGGTTTGTCAACCCCTGTTTCAGTTTTCCCAAACAAGCTGAACGCATCAGATTCAATGGTTCGTTTCTGTGCTGGAAATGCTCAAAAGTAATTAAATTGCTGCAGATTTTTGCAGAGCTTCACTTTCCATGGAAGGTTTTCCACCTGGGCAGTGGTGTGTTAGCAAGGGCTTCCTCTTGCCTCACCAGGTCACAGCCTGGCTGTGACTCCTGGGGCATTTACCAATTTACTTCTTTCTAATGGAAAATGTAGGGGGTGGGGAGGGGGAGCATTAAAACCCGAGGATTCCAGTGGTGATCTCAGAGCAGTTTCTCACTGCCACGACTCCAGTGACTCGCGGGAGACAGTGATGCTCTCCAGCCCGGCTTTGGGAAGAGCTCCAGCTGCACCAGTGCCGTGGCCAAGGCGTTAACTGTTCATGGCCCTGAAGCACCAGCTCTGTGCGCTTGCCCTGCTGCAGCTCGTCTCCTCAGCTCCTTCCCTGGGCAGCTGCTCGTGGAGCAGCTGAAGCGGGTGGACGTAGCGACAGGAGTGGTCCAGAGGAAGCAAACAGCTGAGCTCCTGCAGTATTCGATCTGCACGGTGCTTATTCAGTGCCTCTCACATGAAAGAGCTTGAAACCACTTTATACAACTTGGGCACAACCTGCCTCTGAGCAAATCAAAGGCAGCAGCTGAATGTCACCCAGGAAAGGAGCGGATATTCCTGCAGATAACTCACACAGCATTTACAACTCGTATGCAGCGGCGCCTGGCACGAAAAGCTCTTGGTGGCTCACCACGTGTGCAGCTGCACTGTACAAAAGTCTAGACCAGTTATTAGCTCCACACTAGTAATATTCTGCCACAGATTTCACTCACAGTCTGCAAAATCAAATTTCTTCGAGGCCTGTTGCCAGAGTTGGGATGTGACGGGTGTAGAGTAGGATCAGAGCTATGCCAGACAGATGGGGAGGGCAAATTTGTTACTTGGATATGAAAATGGTTTCTTTCATTGGATGCATGGAATTTTACAAGTCTCGTTATTTCTCAAGGCATTTTGACGTGGTTTTGCTGGAGGCCAGAGCCCTGAGTAGATTTCCTTGCTCTGGTGAATTTCCAAGTCCCGCACTGGAAGTGTTTAGCCACAAGGCAAATGGCTGTTTCTAGGGCAGGCTCACCAAAGTGCTATCCCAGCACAAACAGGATATTGCTGGCAATAACTGTAACAATAGGGACTGTTTGGATAGTGAGTAGATGCTTTAACATGCTGATTCCACTCTGTCTTTTGATCAAATGCTGGTTTTCCGTGAGCAAAGGTCTCTCAGCCATGGTGACTTGTATTGTGCCTAGCAATGTGAGGTTACAAATGTGTATTTAGGGCTGAGGTTGTTGGACCAACAAAAAAACTCAATTCAACTACTAGCAGAGTTGGCCTAATAGTACTAAAGTTAGCTGGCTTGCTCTGTGAAATACAGAAGAAAAACGTGTGTTGTTACTTCAGAAGCCACTTAGCATCCCATTTTATATTCATGAAGCCTAAAAACATAGCAGTTTTTAGCATGGAATTTATTCACCCTAAAATTTGTATTCAGACTTCCTGGAGAGGTCACCAATGCCTCAAGTCTGTCAGTGTTTTACAGCCATTTGTATAATGCCATTAATGATGTGCTGTGAGTTTTGGTCAGCCCTGAAACAGTCGAGCAGTTGGACTACATGATCGATATAGGCCCCATCCAACTGAAACTACTCTATTCCATCCTATTCCAAAAGTACATTTCTTGTAAGTAAAAAAAACTCTCCATGGTTAAGGAGCTGTAATGATGGCATGCAGCTAACTTGGCCCAATGTGCAGACAAGGGTGATTGGATTCGTTAGATGGCTGAAGTCTGAGGAAAAGAGGGTTGTGAGCCTTAAACTCAGCTCTAGTTCAGGCACAGCACAGAGATGAATACCATACAAACAGCTTTAGGAGCCAAAGCTGCACCTTTGATAAATGAGAGAGGTCAATCCCTCCAAAGGAGAGCTGCAAAGCATCTGCAAAAAGTAGATGGTTTAAATATGTCCCTCCCTCCCCTCACATGTCGGCATAAACTGGTGAACGTTTATAAATAGTGAACCCATTTGAAAAAAATTAGCATTGGCATGTGATCAGCTAATTAATAGCATACAGAATAGCTCAGCCCTGACTGGGGCTCTGTAAATTAAAAGCAATATAGAAGAAGAGAGACATTACTTACTGTTAGGAGACACATTTTTTGTTCTTCAGTGATGATTCAATGTAATCTGTCTGACTTTGCACTGAAGTGGGCTGGAGCATCACCAGTCTCACAGAGCAGTGATCCCAACCTTGCTGGCCAGACAAGCTGTGCAAGAAGGGAGAATCTCCTGCTCTGGCACTTTTAGAAGCATAAAAACAGTATTACTGTTCTTGCCCAGAGCAGGCAGCTTGTACCTGTTCAAATCCACAAACTATTATATCCTGTGACAGCACTGACCCAGATCCCTGCTCCCCGTGTCCTCCCATGAAAGAAAGGAGTTAGAAATGGGCTGCCAGTGATCCTGGGGCTGCCCATGTCTGGTTGGCCTCCGTCCTGGGGCAGGCAGGAGCGCCCAGGGGAGACAGACCAAGCACCAGGCGGCTCTGCCTCGCAGCCTCTCCCCGAGGGGCACGAAACAGCAGCCAAGACATGACAGGAACACAATGGGAGCCCTAACATCCCAAATTTCTCCATCTACAGGCACGAGAGCACATCTGTCCACACTTCTGGTGTGCTAGCCATTTTTAATCCATTGCTCATGCACACTGGTTTGAACCCATCCCTGTATGTAAATGATAACTTAACCCTCAGACCATCACTTCTTTTTCCCTGTTGAAACTCTGACAGGAGGAGACTGCCCAAGTAGATCTGCAGTTTCTGCACGGGTGCTGCCGTGGGAGTCTTCACACTGCCACATTCTTGAGACAGTTGTCTCCTATAAACAGTCTTGGTAGCACATTAGAGAAACTCTTCATACAGTGTTTGGGGTCATTAAACTCAAATAGATATAAATAGCACTGAAAGAGAGCTGTGATGTTTATTTGCATGGATATTTGCAGTGGCTTTTTTTTTATCCTTTTAATGTTCATCCAATTTTGATCACACAGATTTGAACTTTATCCTTGAGACAAGAAAGCATTGACTCTTTTAAGATCTGGCTCTTTAAACTGGCAGCCACTCAACAGATATGTTCATTTTGCCTCTCAGGATCTGAAAAGACTTCTCTGCCAATGTTCCTGGTATCACCCAGAATAGACCAGGGATCTCAATAAAACATTCAAGGTATCGCGACACAACAGAAACACTCCAGTGCAATTCAAACGTTTTCATGGCTGGATTTTTTGAAGATTAATTTTACAGAACCACTAATTCTCGGTCTCCCCACAGAAGGTTCAATTCTGTCCTGAGTCATACAAGTCAGATGTGATGTAGTGATCCTCAGGCTTTTTCACATTCAGGAAGCCTCAACAGTCTTTTTACCGAAAAGTTGCCTTTTGCCTGAATCACCGTGGTTATTCCAGTTATTTGAGAGCCTCCACATACACCCCCAAGCATCTTAGGGCCTTTTCCTTCTGGAGGTGTTCTCGGTATGCAGAGACCCGAGATAACTATCGCTGCTATCTCTTCCTCACACACATCCCTGTATTGTCCTGCGCCTGCACAATCCACTTGAAGCCCATGGAGACAGCGGTGTGTGCTTTGGGTTTCTGTTTCTCAGGGCAGATGGTTTCTGCAGCAGTGCTCTGAGCTCTGGTGACAAAGTCCCCATTGTCCCCTACAGCTGTGAACAGGGATGAGCCTGCAGCACCTGAGCTGCTTCTTACCTTTGCCTCTGGCCCTGTTATGCAGCTTCTCTTAGTACTGCTGCCACTCCTGGTTTGGTTTTACTTTGACTTTATGCTCCAGAGAGGCCCAGAAGAGCTCAGCACCGATCCCACACCCACCAGCATCTCACTGGTGAGCCAGGACACAGCTACAGCCCAGGAGCTGCAGCAGCCCAACACAGAGAACTGATTTCTCCAGCCCATGTCAGCAGGCAGTGGATGTCCTTGTACTTCAGGCACAGCAGGGGACAACACTGCACCATAAATGACATCGGCAGTCTGAAAACTGGGTGCAGAGTGAGCAAATTGCAGTGCACATCATGAGGGATAGTGCCAGGAATTAGAGGAGTAGATGGAGCAGCCATGTTGCTTTATCCAGACTTATTCAGCCTAAATTCCACCTAAGCCCTGCTATCTACTCTTTTGTATTAGATATGTGGTGCTTGAAGAGCAAGAGGAATCACAAAGAATACTTAACAAGGAGTTAGACCATTCGAACGTGTGTTGGTGGTTTGGATGTAGAATGATGGGATTTTTCTTAAGGTCAGGCCTGAGGGAATGGATTGGAAAGATGGAAAAGTTAAATGGCTTAAAAAGAAATATTCCTTTGCATGGTATGTGATTAACCCAGGGAACTTATGGCTTTATAAAAGCTCTTAAGGACTAAATTTTAACAAGGTTTTCAAAAAAAGGGGGTTCAATTGTGTGTCAGGGAGATTGTGCCAGCTCATTTCTTGTAGAAGTCTTTTTCAGAAGTCAGCCTTGGTTTAGAATTCAGGACAAGACGTAAATTTGGCCAGTGAATGGCAAATTATCTTAAAGCTGCTCACTGCTATGTCAGAGATGAAGACACCAGGCTGTGAGTTTGGCCCAACCTACCACCTTGTGCCCAGATCTTTAGAAAACAACTTTTTGGTGTGATTCTTCTGATATACAGATAGGCAAACAGATTTTGAAATTTTGCTTACCCAGCAATGGACAGCTACAAAGAGACACAAAGGCATTGGAAAAAAAGAGCCTTTTCTTGTCCCCTACTCCAAGACAGTCAGGCCTAGTCTTCCCCTCCCCTTGTCATCTGCATAGCATTGCAGGAGGTGACATCAGCTCAGAAGACCAAAACTGAGACTGTGGCCTCTGGCCCTTGAAGGACAATCTCTACAGCTTGAATTTAATCACATCCTCTATCTCAAAATCAATAATTGACTCAGTACATGTGGGCAAGCCACCCACATGAGGGGACAAAGCCACTTTGTGGGTGGTGCCATACCAGGCAGCCAAGCAGATGCTTCACAGAAGAGCATGCTCCACATGTACGAGAGAAAAACAAAAATTCAGCAAAGTCTAAGAAGTCAAATTCCTAGACATGTAAAAATTCATTTCTGGCAGATGCGGCAGTGTTTTCACTAAGTCATCGTTGCAATGGCTTGGTTACTGATCAAGTCAATGCTAAACACCTCCAGTAAAACTTGCTTCTCATTTTCAGCTCTCTGGACAAACTTGATGTTTTGGTGTCTACACTAGCAATACACATCGTGGCTACTCTGCATCACTGGGTAGATTTTGCCCTGCAGGCAGTGCCTTTCCTATGCTCTAACTTTCCAGTTGTTATGGCCAGACCTAATGACATCATGGAAATGGCAAGGGATGAGGAAGAGCAAACATATTTCCTTCAATTGTTCTGTTCAGACAAAGTCATTAAACAGTAATGACATCTCCTGTCAAATTATTATTTATCTTTGCAATGAAAAAATACAAGATATTCTATTTTTCATCTGCTTTTAAGAGTGACCATTTTCCATTCTCCTCTTACATTGTCCTTGTACCTCAAGCTATGGGTCTTCCACCTAAGTCAGGGAATATGTTACTAAAGAAGTTTTACAAATTGTTACCCAATGTTTTATGCCAAGGGGGGGTGAATGAATGAATTCTACACAGGATTATTGAACTAGTATTGAGCTCCCTTTTTCCCCCAAATAATATCTGGGAAAATGAGTTTTAAAGTCTAATAATTAAAAGATTATAAAAAAGTTGATTTATCTTATTTAATATCTAGCATCATTTGCATTCAAAATGAGAGGTCTACCCTCTTCAAAGATTTAAGGCCAAGATCAAAGCCCTCTTCTTAAATGGAAAGTCATATGTGAGGCAGAATGTCTTGGAAGGGTCCTGGGGGACATGGTCACTTGCTGGGAGTTGTCTCCTACCTAGTCCTGACATCCATCATGGTGTTTGGGGTCCCAGGGAAGGGGGAGGCATGAAAGACCATGACAGGCTCTTATTTCAGCTAACACAGTTCTCCAGATTCAGTGTGTGTGTCCAGTGGAGCAGCAAAGCCAGCAGTGGGTTACCCCAGGATTGCCTTTTTACCTCAGGAACTGGCACAGCAATGAATCCATAAATACACCAACCACCCTCAGGGGAAGAAAAGGCTGGAAAAAAACTTTCACTGACAGGAGAAGCACTGGGAAAAAAAATTAAAAAAAAAACATCAAAAACTCCCAAAGGAAGAAGATGGACAGCTGTAAAAATATCCCCAAGCACAGTGGCACAGGAGGCACAGTCAGGAGAGTGATGGCATTGGAGCAAGAGGGAAAAGCAGTGCAGTGCTGCACCAACATCCGGGTTCAGGACACTGTGCAAGTGTCTCATGGAGACAGCAATCCCAGGGATGAGCACAGGAGCCAGCACTTAGGCACCTGAAAGAGTTAAAGAGGGCTGTGCAGAGGGGCTGGACAGAAGGGTCCTGCCACAGAGCAGGAGAATGCCTGAGATGACTCACTGAAACTGCTTTCCAGCCCCTGCAAACACAGGCCACGTCTCTCACTAAAGACTCTCTGGCACTGACTCCAGCTGTAACTTTGAAGTAATGGCATTAACAGTATCTGCTCATGCTCGGCTTTCTGCAGAATCCAAGGAAAAGCACAGCTTCGGCAATGAGTGGGAAAACATACATGTTCAAACATAACATTAATTCCTATCCCCTGGGAGATGGGACCAAAAGAGCATCTATTTGCAATAATAGGCCGCTTTGCTGAGAACAGACTTAAAGGAAAATCCCATAAGGCTGGAAAATGTGTTTTAAGTTCACAAACTGTCTCATGCTCCGTCTTCAGAGCTGGCAGCCATCCAGGTGCTGTGTCCTCACAGGCCAGACCCTCCCCATCTAGGACACACATGGTTTCTGAGCAATCCCCCCAGCTCCATTTCAGAACTGGTTTTCTCCAATAACTGGGTGTAAAGCCAACATCTATGTCTAATTTTGGGTGCTCAGTTGCTGAACTCCCTGTCCACGAGCAGCAGAAATGCAGAGACTTGATTTTTTTTATTTAAAAGCTGAGGCATTTCTACCAGGGAATCTCAGCTCTGGCACAAACTCACGCTGGAAATGCCTCCTGAGACCATCTATTTTCTTCTGTCTATATCAAGCAATGGCTTGTGGCAGTTATGCCCAGGACTCCATGTTGTCCTTTCCAGCTGGGACAAGAGCACTGCTAGTGACAGTTTGGGCTGTATGATCCTGCTTCTCAAGTGGCTCCACATGGGCGCACAAACTTCACTGAGGGCTCGGGGTGTATCTGCACATAAATCACAAAACAGCTCTAGAGAGCTGGTTTGAAACTGCGTCTTTATTTTTGTTTAGTTATAGCTACACATAAACCTTTTCAGCTGTGTCAAGAACACAAAGGAGACTAGAATTGCTTGTAGTTTCTGTCTAGTTTGAGCCCATTTTTGTCACTAAAAACTTGCCATCAAGATTTTCAGCGCAAGCATGAACAATTTCTAGGAGGCCATTAGGATGCTGATATTGAAGCTCCTGGAAAGACCCTTTACCTCCACAGTACAGCTCTGCTTTGTTCTGGGTAGCCAGTAATGTAACCAGTGAATTGCAAAAATCCAGCTCAGTTCCCTTCATCTCATTACCTTCTAGTTACTGCTCAGGATATTTTAAGCCCGTTCCAGGAATACAAGGGAGCAACAGCTCTCATTTAAAAAAAAAAACATATGTGAAGTACAGCTTTAAGAAAATAATTTTCCAAGAATATCAGCCATGAAAACAGGATCCATCTCAACATTAAAAGAGGAGTTCATGCTCCAAAAAAAAATTCAGCTAATCTGCCAGGAACCAGGCCTTATGGATGAAGTCCAAATTAGCTGAGCCAGTTCATGATATCATTAAGATGGAGAATTTTCCTTGCCACGCATAGAAATAGTCTCTCATGTGTTGTGCCACTTGGAGATCTGCTGGGCATTTACCTAAACCATTCGGTTTGGTTCAAGTCCAGAGGAGTGAGGTTGCTGTGGTTATTTTATTTTAATATTTGAGAGTGTTAAGTGCATTTTCTCCCTCGAGTGTCCCTCGCGGGAAACTGCTAAAATGTTGAAATAATTCATTCTTCCATTATTTGAATCACATTGCCCAATTTATTTCCTTTCCTGTAAAGAGCTCCTTGTAGCAATACCATAAGTCCCTCCTGATGCTTCCAAGGAAGGAAGAAGCAACAGGGAGTGTGAGTACAAAATGAGGTCCCAAATCTGAAGTAATGTTTGACAAAGGAAATCTGTGCCAAGATAATGGGGGAACAGCAATAACTTGTGTTCTCTCCATATGGTGCTCCCAACTGGGTTTCTCTCCTTCTGCCTTCTATTTAAATGCATGAACGTGAGAGATTAGGAAAAGAAAAATAATAATACAAGCCTTGCAGCAATTTTGCAAGGGGAACAGTATTTTGAAATTATGCCCAACAGGGTGGAAAATCCTGAGGACACAGGGGAGTCTTGTCCCTGGCCAAATGCATTCACAGTATGTCTCGGTGAGGTGCTTGGGACAATTCTTACAAAAACTTCCTGACTAGAAAGCACCTTGTACTTTCCATCACATAAAGTCTTTCCAGGTCCTGATCCCCTTTCTGCTTTCGGAATGAATAGCCACATTTCCTTTTCTTGGTATTTATTTTCCACGCTGCTTTTTTCTCTCATGAGCAGGGTCTTTCCCTCTGAAACATTCAGGAAAAAGAAAGACAGGTTGTCTTCCCAAAGCTTTCATGGGTACTGCACAGGCCATGGAGCTGGCCAGAACCAGATACGGATCCTGCAGAGACACCTCTGAGCCAGCTGGGTCCAGAACCAAACCACAGACATTTGCACACAATGTGGCTGCCCCACACGCCCTGGTGATAATTATTACTGCGTGCCTCTTCTGATTCCCTCCCGTGCTGCCGAGCTGACCAGGGCCAAGGGCAGGAGAGCAGATGTTCCTCCTCCTGACAGAGGTCAGCTCTGCCCCATGGAAAATGTCACCTGAGATGAGTGAGAACCAGCAAGCAGCCAGACAGGGCTTTGGTGGGACCACCCCACGGTGACCACTATCCATTCCAGCAGCCACCTCTTTCCTGGCAAACCTCTGCCACAGCATTCCATAAAAATATTAACTCAGCATTGCCTCTTGTGTGTGAGTTAGAGAAGGTCAAACGAGCCAAGGAGATGCATGAGAACCAAAAAAATGCCCAAGTAAATAGGAGAGAAGAAGTGGAGAAGTGTGGGAAAGAAATGTACATCCTTAGAGGATGGAGGGGAAAGGTATGTTTAAGAGCAGACAGTCCAGAAGAGGTCCATAAATCACAAAATAAGTGATTGTAACAACTGTGTTTTGGGGGATATGACTCATAGTTTTGAACTATTGGGGTTAGCAAAAGCTCTGGCCAGAGCATTTTTCATGAACTGTCCCACCAAGAGAAAATGCTGATTCACGAAAGCTGAAGCATTTTTTACATACTTGAAAGGACAAATTCTTGAGGTCCAGGGCCCTCTGGTTATTTCTGACAGTGCAGCAAAAAAAAGGACCAAATTGAAAACATAATATCTGAAGGTTTTGTTTTCATTCCATTGTAAAACAAAAACAAATTGTAAAACCTCAGAAGTTGTCGCAAAGCTGAATTAACATCCCCCTGGCCAGTTCTAGTTGGTTGCTGTTATTATCCCTTTTACAGTTACTGCATTGCAATCATTATTATACAAGGGCAAGCTTCCTCTGAATGAAATATTTGTGCAGCAAAGACAAAAAGTTCCAAGGAAAGTGCTTCAAGTAGCATGAGTTCAGGTGTGGGTTTGGGCTCTCTCAATATGAGCTGCAGTGGTTTCAGGGAGAGGTTGGCAATCCTCACAAGCCTTGGCAAACCTGATGGCAGAACCAGGCAAGTGCTTAGGGGAAGGGAAAAGTTTTCGAGCTGAGTGTTGCTCGTTGTGTCTTCACTCTGTCTGGTACAGGCGGCTGCAGAGGGGGTTTTTCCTTTTCTCTTTTGATTGCTTCTGTCATCATGTAAATGCCCAGTAAATCCACTTTTCTGATTTATAAGATGATACATGTTTGATTTCCAATAGAAGGAAGTTACCCCAAACACTCTCAAAGGTTTTCAAGGGACATCTTCTCTCTGCCAGACACAGTCTTGCTCCAGTGAGTGGTCCCCAAAGTTAGTGACACTGGAACGATGACATGCAGGGTTGCATCTGTGCCACACTCTAGAAATGCTGCTTGTAAATTATCAGAAAATATAAAGTAAAGGACCTGATTTGGAGCTCATTCTGCATTCACTTAGGAAGAACACCATTATGTTAGGGAAATTGGGTTCTGTGCAATCAGTTCAGTTGAAATTCAACCTATATTCCCATTTCTGTTACATCACCCCCAGCATCCCTCCCATATATCTGCATTTCTGTGGTCTGTCATGTTAACAAACCCAGGCACTGCTGTTTGATAGGAGGGATTCATTCCATAAGCCTGGAGCTAAAACAGTCACTCCTTCCCAGGAGCTTCTCCAGGGAGGGCTTAAAATCCTGTCATAAGTATGAATTACATCTGACCTAAGGAAGTTCATTTAGGGTGTCTGAGGACCACTGAATTTCAGATTTCCTATATGGGCAACCCTTTTGAATGCGTTCCTGCTGTGAGCTGTCAGGCAAGAAATAAAGCAGAGACAACAGAAGTAGTGAGAAGTCACTACTGACGGTGCCTGATGGATTTTTTCCCTCAGAGGAGCTGGAAGCATAACCTGAAAGAGACTGGTTTCCTTTCCCAGTCAGCGTGGTGGGTGTGGGTGCCTAAAATTAGATATAGCCTCTATTAGTTGTAAATATTTATGCCTGTTGCCATAATAAATGATGATCTTCAGTTTGAAGGAATTGTGGTAAATACATTTTCAGATTGAAAAAGGTAGAAGTAATGGATTTTTTTAGGCAATCCTTTTCAAGGCTGCCTATGCTCACACAAGACTTGGGTTCATCTGGTTTTGGAAGGCTCACAGAGCTGGGGCCAAGCAAATCTAAGTCAGGAAACCCTTGAAATGAGGGAATGCATGACATAGGATAAAAAGACAAGTAGATGAGTAAAATAAGAAAAATAAGCAGGTATTTTAATTAATGCAATTCTGTGCAAAATTCTAAGCTCTCAAGGAATCAGGATAAAGATATTTATGACACACAGTAGAAAATTTCTCAAGAAGAAAGTATCAATTTACCCCTTATAAATTTTCAGAACATGCAGGGAAATGTTCATATATTAATAATTCTATGCTTTATTTTTGTCAAAGAGTTCGGTTACAAAGAAGCCATATGTTTGGGGGTTTTTTTCCCGAATTTTTTTCTTTGTTGCTTTAATTTGTATAAACAATTAGAGAAGTACCTATAGTTTCCATTTCAGGGAATTTTCCCCAAAACCATTTCACAGATACCTCTTGCTAAGCAAAGACAACAGTTCTAATATCCCTCTCTATTTCACAGATGCAACCCCTGTTAATTACAGGCCCTCATTAATGAGCTTTATTTCTCTCCATGTTTTGTACCAATCAGAGGAATAAGAGGTTGATCTGCAGGGGAATACAGATGCCATTTCTGCAGTTCTGGGAAATCTCCCATGTACCTGCTCAGAGAAAAGCAACCCCACCAAAATCCTGGTAAGGGCCAGAGTTCACCAGCAACAATAGGAGAGAACAGCAACAGGAACCAGAAAGTCAGGGCAGATCAGGCAAAATAAACACCAACTTCAAAAAATGTGCCGAGCCCAGAAGGAAACTGGACTTTGGCATTCACACTGTACAATGGACTCTTTCCCAGGGTAGAAAAATACGTAGTTGGAAAAGTTTTCTCTCTTGCCTGCGCACCTCAGGCCATGGCCAGATGTGAGAGGATGAAAAATAGATCTGCCTCTTATGGAAAATTAGGGCAGGGTTTTTGAAGCCACCTTGTAGAGCTGCAGATCTCTTTCAAGTTCACCTTGGAAACAGACATTTAGGGTTCCTTGGGAAATCCTCTCCCCTCATTTTGACTTCCAAGATGTTCAAATCCCCTCATTCAGTTTCCTGAGCTGCTGAAGGTTCCCAGCTCTTCCATGGCCAAGAGTCCTGCCACAGACACCAAGGTCTTCCCTGCAGGCCACCAGCAGGCCCACCCTCAGCACCCACTGCTGCTATTAGTTTATAGAATGGCTTCTTTGGGTGGTCATTAAACCCTTGGCTATGGAAATACAAGTGCTCAGTAGGAGTCTCAGTATCAGAGACTTTGGTAACTGCAGCAGAAGATGTTTGACATCACAATTTCTGCAGTCACCCAGTTGGAGGGAAGGCCACAAATCCCCTTAGCTCAGCAAAAATCCAGAGTGACTGGGAGATGATCACTGACACAGGGAGTGCAATGGACACACTCCAGATGTTTCTTTAACATCTGCTGGGATTTATATTCACCCATTGGCAGATGGGAAACCTCCGTTCTGAAAAAAAAATAAAAAAAATCTGTGGGCTGAGTTTATAGAGAGGTAGCCAAGACTAGAACTTCTAGTGGTTTGTTTGTCATCTAGCTGTTTCTAGAAGTACCTCCCTCTGCCCTCTAGGACACCAGAGTCTGTATTTCCCAGACTTGTAGCTGTCTTAAAAGAAAACAGATCTCATACCAGGAAGAAGTGAGACTGTGGAGATCAATATGTCTGGAGGAACAGGGGTGGGAAGAACTCCAGAGAAAAATGGTCAAGAGGGAAAGCATATTTACTAGAAAAAACCTCTGCAGTTTTCCATCATCCACATAGCCTTGGGTCAAAAAAGAGCTTTTTTGGAGTGAGCAAACATAGGCAAACATGGCAGCACAGGCTAAAGGATGTGGTCCTGAGTTCAAAAGGATATGGCCCTTGTTTCACCTCATAATTACAAACTGAACAGAAGGTTATGAGGATGAAATTATTCATAGGATTGAGTTGATTTGTCCCTGGTGCGTTCCTGTGATTACAAGAAGATATAATTTTTCCATAACTCACCCCCAGCTTACTTTAACCCAGGTTTTCTGGACACCAATCCATCACTGACCAGGTAAATATAACCTGAGGAGTGTCTGACTTCTTCCATCCGTTTGTTAAATGTCAGGGAGCCCACTCAGACCCTCCAGGCTGCCTTATGAACATACCAGCAACAATTTAGCATTTTAAATGAAGGGGGTGGCTTTGAAGAGATATATAGGGGTACATTTCCTGACATTTTTCTTATCCTAATTTCTCCAGAGGGTCTCAGCAGTGATCAATCCATCTTTTACTCGAGAATCTGCTCCTAACTCAAAGTCCAAAGATCCTGTGTGTACAGAGGAATGTTGCTGTTCTGAGAGGACAGAGATTTTTGAGAAACCCCTTTGTTTTGAAATCCTCTTAAAACCAAACCAAACCAGTTTCTTAGTGGTCCTCAGTGGTACGGTATAAACAAGATTTAATTCTCATATCTTTGCCATTTGCTCACTGCTTTCCCCACTGAAATGGCACCAGCTGGCCATTATTATTTCACACTCCAGAGAGTTCAAATGTTCATGAGCTCTCCTATTCTGGGAGCTCTCATTACCAAGAGCAAGAAAGGTTTCTGGGCTGTTTGGTCAGAAAACACACTTCATATATGAGCGCAGCATAATAATGCATATGCTGCTTAATGTTAAGCAAATCATTGCACATTATTGAATGCTTAAAACCAAAATGAACCTCTGTTATTTTAGATGATCTTGATCATTAAAGCCCTGTGGGCAGCAGGCGTCACAGCAGTTGACAGTAACGGTATTTAACATCAAGGAGTAGGATATATTAAGCAAACACGAAGTGCAGCCCATAAGCAGTCTCTAGTATAAGCACAATAATACATAAAAGCAGATTTGTGTCAATACTCACATTTTATTTGGAGGGAGACACTGCCTTGGGAGGGTCATGCAGCTGCAGGGCAGGAACCGTGGCCAAATCATCTGTGTCGTGGCCCAAAGCCTTGCCCACAGCCAGCCCCGCCTGCCCCCACCGTGTGCACAAGAGTTGCTCCTGCCTTTATTTTTCCCCTGGAAGAGCCCGAGGTTTAAGGCCGGTTTGCTTTGCCAAAACAGTTCCCAGTAGGCCATCACATCGTGATTTCTTTTCTGTTTCAGTGTCTATTCACACACAGGGAGTGGAACTGCTCTGCTGAAGGCAACATTCTCGTTGGCATGGCCAGGATGGGGATTTCACCCTGTGCCCCAAAGTCTTTCCAGCTGGGCAGCCAGGCTTTCCCTTGACCCTTTTCCCTTTCCCTTTTCCCAGCCCTTCACACTGTTCTCCCAGCATTGCTGAGTTCATACCCACATAAGCGATGCTGGAGATCACTGAACTCTGCACTGGGGGGAACAGCAGAAATATAGAGTGAGGGACTATGGACCACAGCAAGTTCTTGTGCTTTCTGTCACTCAAAACTTCCCTCCATATCTTCATTCAGCCCCTGTGAAGGTGTAATTACATGTTTTTCTCCATGCATGGCAAGGAAAGTCCTTCCCATAAGCATGTTTACACTCATCTGGGCTTAAGCACTCATTAAAGATAAGCACACACTTGTGTGTTCTGCTGAAAAAAAAACAGAATGAGGAAAGTCAGAATTACGCAATATGGAAAGAATACTCTCCATTTATTAAGCATGTCTTGACAGTACATAAAAAAAAAAACATTCTGGAGCTTTCTTCTGGGCCAAATATTTCTCCCACTTCATACCATAGGTATGCTCCAATTGTGCTGGGAGCAGAATGGCAATACTATGACTCACTCCGGATTGCAGGCTGGAAGCACCATATTTTGTTCCAGAATGAAACAGATCGTAGGCATAAGATTTAAAAGGCAGTTTTTTGTAAACTCTACTCCAGTGTGTTCTGGAGCACGTTTTGATCAGTTGCACCATCCAGTCCCTCTCCAACTACAGCCCTGGCTGTGCTTATTTTTAAATTTACAACTGTGCTGGGAATATAGCATGTCCAAATTACCTTATGGTGGCCAGTGTGGGAGTTAAATGAATTTTTTGTGTTTCTTGCCAGAGCAACCCTCATGGCAGTAATTGCTGCCACACACTTTTGCCATCAAATCAGCGTTGTGACTGTGCTGAAGCACTTGGGCACAGATGAAATGATGCTGTTCTGGCATTTCATAAGGACCTACTAAAGTGATCCAAATCTTTTTATCTGCCAGGCTATAGGGAGTGAGAATGATCATCTTCCTGCTTATGTTTTGCATAAATTACACAGGGTTGGCCCCCCAAGACAACCACAGGCTGAAGGTTTAGAGTAAGTTTTCTTTGGTAGGGTGGAAGCAAAAAATGATTTAATTCCTGGTATTTAGTAGATGATGCAAAGCCTCTACGCTGTTTAGCACGGGTTTCATTTGTAACAATCCAGCATTGTCCCCTCTGCGTAGGCTCAGACACCGGCCAGCATCACTGGCCCCAGCACAGCCAAACTGGAAACTTCAGAGGAGCACGAGAAGTCCCTAAAAAACACCCACAGGGTTAAAAAAAACCCTGGGAAACAGTCCCCTGATCCACAGCCTTTCTCACTAGGACTGAAGCATTTTTAACTACAACTGTCTATCTTAAAACTCATGGACTATTGCTGGTGTTTACTCTGGAAGTGCCTTAAGCACCAGCCATGTTTTTCACTTGTGACAAGCAAAGCCCATGTGGCAGCGCTTTGGCAGCCACACCAGCCAGGCACGCTTTCTAGGGCTTGCCTCTGAAAAAAATAGCATCAGTCTCCCAGTGTGGAGCACACAGAAATCATGTGAAATGTTGGACGTTCGTGTATATCCCAGCCCAGCAGGATACAGGCTCCTGTATATCCAGCAGCTGAAAAGCGATGATTCCTTGCTGTAATTCCGAGTTTATATGTGCAGTTTGTGTTTAACCAGCCAAGTCCCCGACCGCCCTCCGCACACCTCAGTGACTGTTCCACGTCCAAGAAGTCAGGGCAGATAGAGCAGAGCTGTAAATCTCCAGCTGCCTGGCCTTAGGTTCCAGCCAGAAATCCTTCCTTCCCCCTTCCATGGCCCACTCAACCCCTCGTAAGCCCCAAGCTTTTCCGGGATCAGCTGCACCTGACGCCTTCGGTCCAGGGCCGCATTCCTTCAGGGAACTTTGAATCCCTCCAACGGTCTGCTCCAATCAGGGTTGTTTTTTTCTATTCCCTTAGCAAACCAACAGTGCAGGATACCAGAGAGTTTCTTCAGGGGATATCCGTGCAGATAAAGCCTTAAAACTCTTGGTTGTGTGGAAAAGGTTGGATGGCAGACAGAGACATTTTGCTTGTGGTGCAGCATCCTCCAGAGACAGCCTTCCCTATAACACAGCAACCCACACAGCTCTGGGAAAGCTTCACAATCCCATGGGTGCAAACCAGAGCTGTGCACAGCACTGTGGGAGCATGGGGAAGGACACTGCAGGGTTAAAAACACTTGCTTCTCAGGGTGTAAAAACATGTCCTGTAAGACCGGGTTGGGATTATTTCTCTCCCTGCAAGTTTGTCTTGCAAAGAATGCTCTTGAAGTGGAAAGTATCCCAAAAGGTCACAAAAATAATAGAAGGTTTCAAAAATAAGGTGTGTAAAGGAAAAAAAATTCCAGCATTGAAAACATCAAAGCCAGGGACTGTGTGGAAAAACAATACAGAGCAGCAAGGTAAAAGTCCACAGGGAGCAGGGAGGAAGAGAGAATGGGAAGCTCAGGGCAGAGGGATTCTCTTTTTTTTTTTTTGAAAGGAGTTCAAACATACAGAATTGCCTAAATGACCTTCAACTGGACAAAATTCAGAATAAAAGTTTTCTACTAAAATTCAACTGCTCAGTGAAATTCCTGTGGCACAGTAAATACAGATACAAAGTTCAGAGGAAGAGTGGGCAGGGCTCATTCACATGACCCGGCATCACATCTTCACCTTCCAAAGTCACACTGTCTGTTCTTGTTCTGTTTATCTGGTCAAATAAGAATCTACAGTAATATCCAAAAAAAGCCATTGTACCATCAACATACTGTGATAGTTGAAGAGTGTACAGCCAAAGTAAAACAACCTTCACAGCATCCCTCCATCCTGATCCAGTGGAAGTCCTAAGGAGAAGGGCATGTCTGTGGTGTCCCATTTGCTGTTGATATAGCCTCTGGTTTTAAGTTTTAAACCTTCCATGTAATAATGAGATTTCCATTTCTTTTCTGACGTGTTTGAGGCCTGCAGGTTATTGAGTTCAAAAGCCAAAACATACAGACATAGGATTTTGCTTCAGGGTTGAAAAAACATATAACCTATTGGAAGGGTGGGATCAAGTTAGCCTTTGTTCTCCCAAATCTCACATAAACAGGAATGCTCATGTATCATGTACAAGGCAAGCAAAATCAAGAGTGCCTTTTGGAACTGGAATATTACTAGCCCATGGTGGGTGACAGGAACATATGTGCAAGTTTTAAGGCTTGAAATTTAGGACTTTGCTCGATAAAGTGACCACATGGATCAGATGAGAGATTGTCACTTGTTGATTGAGATGCTGTGGACTGGGTCAGATCCTGCCAGCCTGAGCCACCTGGCACAGCATGTGCAGACAGTTTGTGCATCAGAATTTGGTCAGAGATATTTTGGCCCTCAGCAGTATTATTTGCCAGTGAATTGTTCTTGAGAAATATGCATTGACAACATACAGAGATTGATGCAAAATAAAACCACAACAATATAAAACAAGTAATTTCCAAATCCTGTAGTGGATAATACTTTATGATGCATGAAATAACTGTGATGCAGAAATAAAACAGATTAGACAAAGTGCAGTTTAATGATTTGGGTTTTTTTAATTGTGATGATTATCCTTATGACTACAATATAACCATATAATTATGCATTGAAACATATATTCTGCCTTTGTGAGACTCCTGGTGTAATTTCTCAGCCATTCAAAGCAGTCATTAAATGATGCTGGGAAACAGTCCACTTTGTCTGATGTATTGCCTGCCTCCTCCCCCTCTGCTTTTGTGTGTTCTTCTCTCCTCCTCCTCCCAATCAATTTCGGGGCTCCAAAATATCACTGCCTGCCTCAGACTGTGGAAACCAGGAACAATTCCTCTAAAGTCAAACCTGAGGGAGGTGGATCTCTTCAAACAATGAAAGAGTCTCCTGGTCAGAGAAGTGATTGAAGCCAGCTCATGGCAAGTGATGCCATGAGAGTGTTTAAATCTGCAAAGTCCATCTGAAATTCTTTCTAAATACAAATGTGAGAGTATGACTGTGTGTAAATATGTGCCTACAAAACCCCATTGATTTTAGAATACCAATTATTGGTGTAAACGAGTCCCCCAAGGACAATAACTGAGTACAAGGATAACCAGATCCATAGTAGAGCCTGTGGCAGATTCCATTTTGCCATATTGAGCATATCTTCATGAGATGTTACATGTGTGCAAAATATCAGACTCTGAATCACCTGTCAGCACCTCCGGGAGATATCTGCCATCTGCTATTTCCCTGCTATCTGCCATTTCCTATTTCCAATGTCTTGCCTTGGACTGGCAGGTAAATATGCAGTCAGGAGGTTTCCTGGGACCCTATTTCCACCCTATGCCTCTCATGGACATGCCTCACATAATTGTCTTTGGAGAACTGTGTTGCGTGAGCTGAAAGCTTTTTGTTAAAGGTTACTCGTCAAAGGAACAAGGACAAAAAGCAATAATTAAATCTAAAGAGACAGGGAAGAGAGAGAGAGAGAGAGAGAGAGAAAGAGGAGGAGGATAAGAAAACTACAACTTTCACCCCTTTATGTAAAATTATGTGCAAACATTCTCTGCTGTGAAAAGCAATTTATACATAAATATATATGGCCAGATGGGTATGGTAACTCAATGCTGCTTGAGTCACAGGATCATTGGAAAAAAAATCATTATTAAAGCAGGCCCTTCCCAAGCTAGGCAAGGACTGCTTTCTGATTTTGGTTGTTGTTTTAAACTATGTTATGTTTTGCTCAATAATAGAGAATCAAAAGCACAACTTAATTTCTAGACCAGTTCCAACCTCTTAGCCAAAATGATGGAAAATTTTCAACAAACACCAGGAGAGGATAGAAAAGCTCATCACAATGCTTTTGCTGTCATTGCTCAGTTTTCCCAGGGACAGCTGATGGAGGGCTGTTCCCCCAGAGGCGGAATCCCAATTAGGACTTAACATTTTATTAAGTAGAGACTATAAGAACAAACTTGTGGAAGCAGAACAACCATATTAACCGTGTTTATGGACTTGCATTCAGGCTGTGCCTGGAAAGGACAATGCAGGCTCTTTCATTTCCTATGGAAAGCTGGGTACAACAGAGCCATTCTCCTGAGTATGTTGCATACAGTGGAGGCATTGGCTGGTTTTCATGTTGTGCAGAGTTCAGCCTCACTACTCTCAGCAGATGGAGTCCCCATTGTGTTCCAGATGCAGCACACACACATCTGAGTGCAGCAAATGATCCAGAGTTGCCTCTCTTCTGAGGTGAAAATGAGCCTTCAGTTTCTGCAGAGCTTGGTGCTTCTGAAAACTCCTTCCTAAAGTATCTTGTTCTTCCTTTCTCTTACTTTCTTAATCCAAATTTGTGTATATATATATATGAGCGTCTCTTGTGCCCGGGCTGAAGACAGTAGGGTATCCCAGCCAATGAGCTCAGCTGCAATCATCCTTATTCATCATTACATGCAGCCTGTGAGCTTGCCTTCAGAGCAAGAGCAAGGTCTCCTGGGTGATCTGAGAGTCCAAAGCAGTGCCCTAAAATTCAGCTGTCATTTGGTGTTGGATCACACCAGCCATGTGCTGCTTGAGAGCTGATTTCCCTACAGCCACAGAAGGGGCATCATATCAGGTGTGAGGCTCCTGTGATTTATTAATGGGACAGAACTCCAAATGACCATTTTCTTCTGGTTTGGCTGGTCTTGAACACCAGCTTAAACCATCTGACATGGCTCATGATATTTTTATTTTTTTTCATATTCAAAGTGACAGCTCTTAAACTTTCTGTGCCATCATTACTATCCTAAAGAAGGATCTGTAAGATCAGAGCAACACAAGTATCCATTCTGCATAGTGATTTCACTTTTAAGGGTGACACTTAATCTTAATTTCTAGGCTATTATTACCCTTCTAGTTGCATATCTTGTGAATTACAGTCAGTGTTAAGGTCAGATTAGGAAGAGGGTCTTAAAAGCCAGTTCCAGCTTTGAATACTATCAACACGATTTTTCCATTGACTCACTGGGATTCTACCCAAGAGAGACATCAGAAATGCTGAAACACCAGAGAACAGAAAACATAACCAAAGCAAAAGCCTGGGGGCTTTGGGCATCTACACAAGAGTCACTACAGCAGCAGCAGAGCAGGCTGAAAAACACCAAGTTTGGTAGCACAGTCAGTGGAGTTTCTCTACATTTTTAAGCTTACACGGCAACAGAAAAAAAAGACAACTTACTCAGCCTCTGAGTGTACTTACCAGATTGTCCCACTATTTGCTGTCATGTAAGATTTTCAAGTCTCATGGTGAAGCGTGACCTTGGGAAGCCTGGAAGGGAAGACATCTTTTAGGAACAGACGTCTCTTGAGAGCGCAGTTCCTGCGTGTTCTCCAGACAAATTTGAGACTGTGTCACTGACAGACAAACAAACAGCTGCCTTGGCAGGACAAACTTCTGAGGCAGCTTCTAGCAGCAGAAAGGCAGAAGCGGTATGGTCTCACTTAAAATTCACTGTCACAAACCTTACAGGAGCTCTGTGCTCTCACTTCTCACTTCTGCCACAAATAAATACTTGGGTGTCCACACAAAAAACAGGTCCTAATATCTAAAACTAAGTGTTCAACTATGACCTTAATGTCTGCTGGTTTGTCATCAAAAAGATTTGGATAAAAATCAAGACTTGCTTAAAATATACATAATAAAAATACATAAAAAAACATAATTTTGTTTTTAGACAATTTAATGATTTTTCATACTCCAGGAATAACTCTATAATGCAACATGTCCATGCAAACCTCATGGATCTCTGTGTGTTTCCATGCAAAGTTAATCAAATCCTTTACCTAGCTGGTGTCTAATTGGTGGAAGATGAGGGGTTTGCATGAGCAGCTGAGGGCGATTTCAGGCCCTCATGGCTAGTAACAAGGTAAGACTTAACAGGATAGAAAAATGTAAATGTTTGGAGGAGGGAAAAGGAAAATGAGAAAGATTTAGACTGTTTCTTAAGTAATAAAGCAACTTTAGAATTTCAAAAGAACCTGCACTTCATTTCTGATATACAGCTCCCAGTGAGAACTGGTGGTTTTGTGCTCTTCCGTCATTCATCGACCTCTCAAAACTGCTTGCTAAAACCCTGTCCAGCAAAAAGCTCAAGGCAAATAGCTGACTTAAAAATATGTATCCTCTCCCAGCAGTCAGAGAGGGTCTGCAGGAACACACGCATCTTCCTACACACACCCAACCTCAAGATCACGGCCAAAGTGTTTATCAGTGGAACTTCACCAGAATTTTTTTTTAGATCTGTTTGCATAAATGTCAACGTTGGCTTCTAAGCTTTTCCTCAATTTGACAGCAAGTGACATTTAAAGGAACAAAAGATCTTTTCACACACAGAGCAACAGAGGCTGTCACGCAACTGTAAAATCTGAGTCCAGAGACACAAGCACCATAACCACTCAGATAAATGCTACCATCTCCTCAGTCTTCTGCAAGGAAAGCACGTGCCTGTCAGATGCATTTCCCTGTCTTTTAACTCTGCTGTCAGCACAACTGTCACTTGTTTGCAAGTCCACACATGAAGTAACCTTCCTAAGAATAGTTTTAACATTTACACGCACAGAAGCAGTTTGATGGTGAGGTGAATGTGAACAACACTCACAACCTGTGATACAGGAGGAAGGAAAAAGTCATACATTTTCCATCCAGGTCAAAAGGTTTTCTTCCTCCCTTCTGAGCTGTGGATAAAATATATCATAGAACAGTGGGATGGTTTGGTGGAAAGGAACCTTTAAGATCATGTCATTCCTTACCCCTGGCAGGGACACCTTCCTCTAGGTCAGGCTTCTTAGAGCCCACTCCAGCCTGGCCTTGAGCACTTCCAGGGATGGAGCATCTCTGAGCTATATTGCACTAGCCACAATTCTCAACAGAACTGATTAAAACCAGACTTTCTTTTTCCCCCCTGTAATTTCATTCAATTCAATTCAATTCAATATTTTCCAAAGAAACACCTACAGCTCCCACTTAATCTGTCTTCAGAGAAAAGTAATCAGTTTCACCTTTCATAGACAATATTTCCTTTTATAGACTTTAATTGAAAAGGAAATTTCTTAGGAAATGGACATTCTTTTAACAGAATATGTTATAAAAAACCAGCATAAGACACAAGGAAATACTCTTTTCTGGCATTCATTGCTGAGTTAGTTTTGACGCTCTGAGCACTTTGTTGGTCGGGGGGATGACCTTTAAGGTCCCTTCAACCCAAATCATTTTGTAATTCTATGATTCCATGATTCTGTGACATCAGAAGATAAATTGTTTGAAGTGGACCACATTAGAGCAAGCCATAAGCACATTAAGCACCTCCCTGGCTGCCTCTCTGTGCTGTACACGGCACAGCCGAGGGAGCCCCACCGTTGCTCAGAGCACTTCAGCCATGAGCTGCAGTGACAAACAGCAACTCTGACTCATTGTTGATGTACCTCCAGTGCTGAGTGTGTCTAATTTCCACCGAGTGTGTCTAATGAGCTGATATTTTATGGGTATTTCCCAAGCACTGTAATATGAGTCCTACAGATCCCTGTGCTAGAAGTCAGCCTGCTGTTCCCTAAACACAAGTCCTGGTGCTGCAAGCCAGCAGTGCTTGTAAAAGTCCTGGTTTCTGTGGGGTGAGCACGGCACGGCAGAGAGGGCAGAGCTTCACTCCATGCTGGTGTGAGTGGGGAGGATGCAATGCTCCGTGTCAGGGTGCAGAGGGAGGATGTGTGAGCAGAGCCCATCCCTTTTTCCATCTGCTCACTCCGGTCCAGCTGCCAGATTGACTCAGAGGCAGGAAGTCTCTCCCCCAGTGAGGAAGGCTGCAGGACAGGGCAGCGTGAGCCACCAGAGCAAGAATAAGACCAGTGATGACCTTGGGGGGAAAGAGGAAAATGAGACAGCAGCATTTGAGAGGAACATCCCCAGAAGGGATTTATCAGGCCTTTCCTGGCAATGTATTGGACTGTGAGTAAACCCACTGGAAGTGTGTTCCACTCCTCTGTGCCCACATTGCAGGATCAGTCCTTTTGAGCAGGGACCCCAGAGCAGCAGTGGGATCAGGGTCAGCCTCTTTCCCTGGCCAACAGAAAGATCATCTGCAAGTCATGATGCAGTAAAATTCCAGGAATAAAAAATTGCCACCAACTCAGGGAAACAATTGGCCTTTGGCCCTGGGCTGCCTTTGCACAGACACATCATGGCTCCTCTCTGTGCAGCTGCTTTGGATTCACGGCAAGCACCAGCCACGGCCAGGGGCCAGCAGCAAAGTTCAAGAATTAAATGATGCTTTTGACTCTTCATTGACCTGTGGAGCTGGATGATCATCTAATAACCAGATTAGAGGTGGGTTGCCTTTTTACATTAATCAGGGGGAAAGGCACCAAGGTGTGAGCTTCTTAGAAATAGAATGTACAAAACCAGGACCAGAATACCTAACCAGCCTGTCCAGACACACAGGGCAGCAGCAGGCTCCTGCTCTCTAGACGGAATTGCTGCATAAATCCTTAGAATGGCAAGGTGTACTGACATTTCAGTATCTAGGGCGAGGTGCTGCTCCTTCCTGGTGGCACAGGCAGCACTGCCTTGCAGACATCTCCATACATGTGGACTAGAGACACATTTCAAAACAGCCAGGAAAGACAGAAGTGTGGCAAGATGAAAGGGAAATTATTCAGGAATGTACATCAAGCAGCAGTGCTTGCCATCTGAGCCTCAGCAGTGAAACCTGCCAGCTTACATCAGACCAAACTCATCACTGACCGTGCAGTTAAATTGCCAAAAATAGTGCTGTGCACCTCAGGCAGAGAGATTCCATCCATCCTGCTCCCATGCCAGGCTTCTGCATCACATCACATCCCTCTGTCGCAGAGCTGTGGCTCCACGGAGTTTGGGCAGAGGGGTTTCCAGCACAGATTCTGATTCCCAATTCTTGTGCTGGTTTTAAACCCATGACATGTGGTGCAGTTACACCAACAGAGAGGGAGAAATCCTGCAGGGAGAGAAGGCTGCAGTCATGCCTGTGCTCTCTCTTTTCCATCCTCCTCCAAATCCTGGTTCTGATTTACAAAGGATCGCTAATCCTTACGTATTTCAACAGTCACTAAATCAACTGCTTTACATGGCTACCACTATCTCCAATCTAAGTTGTCTCCAGGGATTAAACAAGCCAGGAAGTCACTCCCAACTTTCTGTCTCCAAGTTGCTCTCTAAGAAGACCAGGAAGCCTTTCAATGTTGCCATGTTTATATCCACTGAAAGAACTGCCCGTTTCCTCTAGCATCTCTCTAAGAACTATAGCAAACTGAAATGGTGGTCAGGCACTGGAACAGGCTGCCAGGCAAGTGGTGCAATCACCATCCCTGGAAGTGTTCAAAAGACACTTGGATGTGGCACTTGGGGACATGGCTTAGTGGCAACATGGCAGAGATGGATTTCATGTCTGGGCTCAATGATCTTATGTTCCAGCCTTAACTGATCTGTGATTCTATGATATACAGCCCTGTCAATCTAATATGAAAGTATGTGTGCTAAACAAGAGAAAGCCCTCCATGAATATTTTCAGTCTTATTAAATAATGCAGGTGTAGCTCACAGATAGTGCAGCTTGCTTGTCAGCTATGATGCTAAATGTTTTGAAAATAGACAACAAAGTGGCTCTTTGGCAGAGGAGAAAGAGAGGAACAGCAAGTTCACTTTGTGTGGTGGGAAAGGGCAGTAATTGCAGTGCATCTATTTGCAGCACAGGTTTGCTGCATGCAGTAGATCAAATTGTTGGAAAGGGGAGCTGTGAGCATGGTGGGGGGGGAAAGAAAAAAGAGCTGAGAACACAGTTGTTCAGACAAATGGGCTCGTCACAGCCTGGGTTACACACACACATGTGCAGGTGCAGACTGATCCCAGCCAGCATCTGTGGAAAATGTCCCTTGGCAGAGGGGCACGTCACACAGAGCAAACACTGCGAGCACACAGAGCCCACTGCTGGGAAAGAGGCCTCTGGGGTCTCCATTGCATCATGGCCTCTCAGAAGGGCGTGTGAAATGTCCGTGTTCCATCAGTGCTGAGTCAGTTCAGGTGCAGCAGAGCTGTTTCCCTGACCTGCAGAGGGGCTCTGGCTGAGGAGAGCCCTGGGGGGAGCTGCCATGAGAGGGGCAGCAGTGCAGGGAGTGGGAGGGCTGAGAGGCTGAGGCTGGAATAAACACACCACCCCAAGTGCATTTTTCTCACCCTCCTGCTCCCAGTTCCACATGGTCGAGATTGCACAGCCCTTCCCTTGCCTCTGCTCCCTGCCTGGTTGTGTAACATCTACAGCCAACCCTTTCATACAGAGATTTTGTCCTATCAAATTTCTTCTTTGATGTAAGAGCCCTGGATAACCCTGGGACCAAAGAAAATGACAGACAGACAAAGTACACTAGGTGAAAGCAACTGAGTTCTTCCTGCCTTCTGTGTTATGCTTATGCCCGGCCTCTCTGTGAGAAATGTTGGGTGGAATGAGAACAGAAAAACACAGGAAAAAGGAAAATAGAAAATATGTTTTGCTCAGAGCACTAGAAATATCAGGAATTTAAACAAAAGTTATTCCTTTTTTTGTATTTTAGCTGTGTCTTCGGGCTTTAGGACACAGATCTGCGGTCCACGCTTGCTTCACCTTCCCTTCCACTTTGTTCGGCCCCAAGCTGTGGCTGAGCACACAATGTGGTCACTGACTGCAGAGCAGAGTTCCCAGTGCATCAGAGCATTAGCTGGCAGCTGGGCAGACAGATTTACACATCCCAGATGTCCAGGGTGCTGCCTCCAACTTGTGCAGGCAGTGTCAGAGAGGTTTTAAAACCAGCAGCGTCCTCCCCCTTGAATTTCTCTCCCAGTGAAGCTCAGTGGCAACTCTCCTTATATGGATGGGTTAGAGAGCAGTCAAAGGGATGTCCTTAATAACTCCAGCCTGTGGCAGCAACAAAGATCTTCAAAATGCAACCTGGGGTTGCTACATGAGAGCCATGGCCACACTATAACCCATGTAAATCTGAGTTTCCACCCGTGCAGCCTTTCTAAACCAGTTCTGCACACCAGAGCTCCCTCACACCACTGGCATGAGTGAGAGTGGGGCACAAAATGGCTTAACCCATCCAAGAATCACAGAATGATTTGAGTTGGAAATGACCTTAAAGATCATCTAGTTCTGACCCCCCTGCCCCAGGCAAAGACAATTTCCAGCAGACTAAGTTGCTCGAAGCCCTGTCCAGCCTGACCTTGAACACTTCCAGCAATGGACCATCTGAAACTCCTCTAGACTTGGTTCAAAATGCTTCAGACTATTTTTTTCACTCCAATTTTGTGACACCAAAGCAGAGAGTGGAGGGTTTCTCAGTCTTTTCTAAAGCTGTTGCTCTGAGAATGCACAAAAATGCTCAAAACCCTTTTAAACGAGAAATAAAAGCAAACAACTCAGCTTTTCTCTGTGTGGAGTATGCTTCAGCTGAGCTCAGAGGTGTCTGCGTTAATATCTGTTTTACTTAATCTGGCAGCCTGATTTCTTCTAGGATGTACTTTCTGAATTGATTTCTGTGCACCTGTCGGATACATTACTCTGACAAGGCAGGAACTGGAAAAAAAATATTATCCAATGAGTTCAGCTCCGGACAAAATCAGCACAAGACCCTGAGGTGCATTTTTATACAAGCATCAGCACTGTTTCATTAAAAATCAATAGAAAATTGCAGAATGCCTAAAAATTCAGCAACATCCCAGTGACTACAGAGAAACAAGCCCTGCCAGGCAGCTGTGGCTGAGAGGAATGCGTGCCTTGCTGATGCTCAACATCAATTTCCAGCAGCAGCGATGCTTTGCCACTCTAATCATATTGTCAAGGAAATCAGCTCAAATAAAATATTGCAGGGACTTTAACTTTCCAAAAGCACAGGTGGACAATGCACTCTGTTCTCTGCTGCTCCACAAACCTGCCATAGCAGAGTGCTCAAGGAACAAGTAGGCATGGATCCTGACATACAGTTTAGCGTGTGGCGGCATGGGTAAAAGGGTGGACTGGATGACCTCGGAGATATTTTCCAACCCTAATGATTGTGTGATTCTGTGATTCTGTGACCTGGGAGCATCCTGCAGGGATGAGCAGGACACAACAGCCAGGCTATGATGCCACACCTCCAGCCCTATGTGCAGTTCTGAGCCCTCAGTTCGGGAAGGACATTGAGGTGCTGGAGCAGGTTCAAAGAAGGGCAATGAAGCTGTCGAAGGGTCTGGAGCACAAACTCTGTGAGAAGCAGCTGAGGGATCTGCGGGTGTTTGGACAGGAGAAGAGGAGGCTCAGGGGGGAATTCATTGCTTTGCAATTCCCTGATGGGAGGCTGTAGCCAAATGAGGGTCAGGTTCCTCTCCTAGGCAGCCAGCAACAGGACAAAAGGACAAGGCCTCACACTGCACCGGGGGAGATTTAAGTTGGACATCTGAAGGAATTTCTTCACAGAAAAGGTGATCAGACACTGGAATGGGCTCTTGGAAGGAGTTGGAATCACTATCCCTGGAGGTGCATAAGGAAGGGCTGGGCCTGGCACCCAGTGCCATGGTCTGGTTAACACAGTGGAGTTTGGGCATACGTTGGACTCATTTATCCCAGAGGTCTTTTCCAACCCCGTTGTTCTGTGATTCCGTGATCACTCAGCAGGACGTGCAGCCTGCAAGGGTGGCCAAACCCAATCTCTGCTGAGATGAAGCCACAGACTGGGGGCAGGGTTTTGCTCCCCAGCTGCCCAGCACAGCCCTGAAGAGCCACATCTCCTCTGTGCACCTTGTTTCCCTCACCATGAAACAGGAAATTTCCTTTCTCCACCTTCATTGTTGGTGTTTGCTCTGCAGGGCCTCTCTCGGGCTGTTTGCACCGGCCTGATACAATGGAGTCATAATCCGAGGTGTTGCCATTGCAAAAATAGAAACGCAGAACAATGTTGCTCTTCAAAACAAGATTTTCCATGTATCTCATTGTGTAAAATACACTGCTTAAAATCCATTCACTGTGCTAAGCAGCAACTCAAATCAAAGGCAGAAATCACATCATACTTGGTAATCAATTGAGGGAAGTAGCTGTGGATTTTCTACCTTGATTAATTTCTCTTTTATTTGCATTTTTCTGTGATTTTTCTTCAAAGTCCCTTTCCTCTGAAGTCAGATGGGATCCCCATTAGTGGCACTTTCATGTAGCTGAAGAAGTGTGTCAACGTTTTCTAATATAGATTAAAGCTCCAGAAAACAAGAGGGAATGAACTGTTGGGCTCTCAGGAGAGCAGTGGGAAATAGAAAAATTAGCAGGCATGATGTTTAAGAGTCTCTCAGAATGCTTAAGAGCTGTGTATTTCAGTCAGTCCTTAAGCAAAAACAGCTTTAAATAAAGCTAAATATAAAATATATAATATTTATGCCAGCTAAAAGAATAATTTGGAGAGATGTCCAATTTCATACAGGCTAATATTTTGATTTTTAATTGAGCTATTTGCTGCTGTCCTGTATTTTTCTGACTGTGTTGCTTTCTCACCTAAGGCAAAAAATTAAATGTTATAAAAATAATAATTTCCTCATAAATTTCTACTCTCTTCACCTGGTAACCATTGCATGCATAACATTTTAACAGCAATTTACATTAAAATATACACTATGTGTTTCAAAATTAGTTCACTTGTTTTTCAGCTACATGATTGATGTTTCTCCCAACCGAAAGTAACTCCTCTGAGCTCAGCAGAGCTGCCTCTGATGTTCACAAGGCAGCAGAGAAGGTGAATTAAACCTAATAAATCTTTTCAAGAGTAAATACACTCTAAATGGAGTTATAGCTAACAGGCAGTACAATAAATTCGTGGAAATACCACTGAATTAGAACATTTGATTCAGAAATTGCATTCAAGCATGGAATGATTAACAGAACAGTTAAATTATTTAATCCTAACATGAGAGTTAGAAGTTTAAAGAGCTTTGGTTAGAGCAGAAACCCATCACTAATTCCTGTCACTTGGAAAAGCTACACATTTCAGAATTCATTTTCATTGTATATAAATGAAAGTTTTAAAATTATAACATTTTCACAAGAACAAACTTCCTTCAAATAAAAAAAAAAGTAAATAAATGGATCTGCTGTTTCACTTCAAATCTTTTAAATCAAGGTGAGGAACGTGCTTATCCATGCCAACAGTTTAATGCATTTCCAACAGCTTGAAAAATCTGGACTCTGTGCTAAACCTCATTTTCACCTTTGTGTAGAGCACTCCATGGCAGCTGGAGGACCACATCTGGTTATTTGGGTTTGCTCTCAGTCCAGGCTGCAGTTCTGGGCTCCCAGAAAGCCACTGGTTGTCCCAGTGCCCGTGGTGCCTCCCTGGCTGTGTTCCCATCGAGGGTCACAGCCTCAGGTGCAGAGTCACTGTCACTGTCAGGGAAACAGCTTTGCTTAAACTGGCTCAGGTCTTTCTACGAGGGAACAGAGGGAACAGCTCAGATCAGGGTCAGTTAGTTCACACCATTTCACCTCATTTCTCCCAGTGGAAACATCTGAACTCCTCTGTTGAAAGTGATAGCTTCCCATGGAAACTTCAGATTCTTGTAGAAATCGCATTTTATAGCTGAAAATTCCTCTCCAGCTCTACAGAGGAATTTGGATTTATTTTTTCTGTTCAAATGAAAAAGCCTCTGGCCTCAGCTCAACCAGGCACTTCAGCAGCTCCTCTGTACACCCTGGGCTGCAGCCAACCTGCAGCCTCTTGCTCTCCTGAGAGGAGCCTGCAAGACCAAATTCTGTGCTGAAAGGGCCACCAAATCATCCCTAGAAATTACCCTCCTGAGATCATGGGATATCACACTCTGCTTCTTATGAGTGCAACCATGCTGAAATAAAGGATAAGGGCATCCAGATCTCAGGTTTGCTCTCACCTCTCCCTTTCACAGGCACACAAAACACCCTGAGGATTAAGATCATTTCATCCATTCCCATCTGTTGCTTTTCCAACATCACAATCACTTCATTGTCTGAAGCGGCTGCCACACTGGACAGGAAAGTGGAAAGATCCTCAGCAGGGCTTAGAGAAAGCATTAGCAGCATTTAAAACCTTTGTGGTAGCCAAGAGAAAAATAATAATTCATAACTGCAGATTTTCTTATCAGAAAGCTTAAATATTTCCAAGACTTTTGTTTACAGTGTTTAACATTTCGGCTTCTCAAGTCATACAGGCTTAGAGCTGCTGCCCAAGTGTTTGGCTAATCTCTGCAAGCTGCAGGACAAATAGCAGCTGAGGTTTGGTCCTGGTGTGAGGGATAATGGACCTGATTCTTTTTCTGGGAAATGCAAAGCAAAGTTTCTGTGCTGGTCCTCCTGAGGTTCAGGAACACGTATTTTGTTTTCAAGCAATGCCTCATGGGGAAAAATGCATGGGAAAAAACAGCATTAAGGTCAGACTTAAACAAGATGCAGAAAAAGCGTCAGAGAGGCTGGTGTTGGGAAGGGGTTGCAAAATACCATTTAATCTTCCCCTGCCCAGAACAGAACTGATGGCATGTACAATGTCAGCTACAGAAGCTCTGGAGTTTGGGCAAACCTGAAGCTCCTGAGCTCTCACACTGCCCTCAGCATTGCACTGGAGCCTGCTGGATTCAGTTCAGTGTGCCAAACGTGCCCCTGCCCCATCAGGTCACAGCTCAGAGCATCAGATGCTATTTCGAGTCACACTACCCAGAGTCACCAGATGCTATTTTAAGTTACACTGCCCTAACTCTGGAATGATGCCTGAGGCGTCGCTCTGCTCGCTGAGCCAGGCAGTGGCTCTGGCTGCAGAGGCCCTGCTAAAGTGCTCGTGGCAATGCCTGGGACACACACACACACACATCCTGCAGGTCTGTGCCCAAATACCTCACCCAAAACACCTCGGCCTGGCACTAAACACATCTTGGTGTCAGGTACCACAGCCAGCTCAGGACAGGCCTGCCCAGCTTACCTGGCACCAAGGGTGAGGAGGAGGAGTCCCAGACTCTGCACAGCCAAGCTGTGGCTGCTTCCTGGCTTATATTCCTATATTATATTATAAATCATATTTCCCCTAATATCAGGTTATAGAAAATACACTCTTGTCTCCATCTTATATATCAGGCAATTTTTTTCCTCCTTTCTAGCTTTGGTATCTGTACTTCTTGTTGAAGATGCTGGTAAGCAGAAAAGCTGGGTTTTTTTGCCCTGAATCGCACCTGGTGGAGTTGGGATGTGCCACAGTGCTGTGCACACTCAATATCGATATCTATCGATATCTATCGATAGGGCCTTCTGCCAGTGTAAGTCACTGGGGCAGAGTCACTCCATCACTGGGAGCTCCAGCCCACAGGGAGGACAGCCCACCCACTGCAGAGCCGACTTTCTGTGCCCTCCCAGCAGCAGCATCTGCTCCCACGGCCATCTAAGGCAGAGCAAAGCAGACCACCACAGGTCCTAGAAGGACATCTAGAGCAAAGAGCCAGCACTGTCAGGGAGCACTGCCTCTCTAGGCTGCATTCCTCTCCTTTCCAGGGAAAAATATCCCCCAATTCTGACCTTTGAATAGTGCAAAAAGTGTAGAGATGAGCTGCCTTGACTCCCCTCAGGCACACAGGGAGACTTGTCCTCCCGTGCTCTGGGAAACACCCTGTGTATTGCCTGGATACATTTCAGTGCATTTGTTTCATTTTGCCACTAATCTCCCATTTATTCTGATGCTATTTACCAAGTCTCATGTTCCCTCGATAACCAGATGCCTGACATAACTTTGGGGATATTCTTTTCCCCAGCACTCAGCTGAGTTAGAGGAATGACTTTTGCCTCACATGAGCAGTAGAAAGGAGACAGAAAAAATGGTTTAAAACTCTCTTTATTCACATATTTTTCTCCCTTTATTCCCTTTATACTTTTTGTCTTTGGTGGGAAATTCCCACTCCTTTCTCTGCTTACCGTGACCTCAGCATCACTGTTAGGAGACCTTCACTGTCAGGTTTCAAGATTTTATAAAAGAATCCTGACTGACTTTATATGTAATAAAAGAAACTGAAAATGCTGTGGTATCTGGTCTTTTACAGGTCAGGTCAGCATAGTTAAAATACTAATAAAGATACTCCAATTACCAGTTGCACTTAAATAATCTCAGAGCTTTACTGTGTTTGCTATTGACTTGAGTTATAAAAACCCAGCTCTGAAAAATAGATTTTCCTAAATATTGTGCTAGAGTAATGGAAACTTCAAAAATATTTCACAGATCTAAAAATATTTTAAAATCCATGTGTTGCCTTCTTGTTTTTCTTTTGTAATAGGTTTACACTACAGTTGTAGCCAAAATTTTGTTCTTTAATCCATCTCAATGTCACAGACAATCACATGATCTCAGAAAAGGCATTTCCCCTCCATCAGGATTAAGATAATATCCAGTATTCCTCATTGTTTAGGAACAATCACATTTTTTAAGAACATCTATGTAGTTATATTGCTCAATGCTGCAGTTGTTACTCTGTCTTGGATTGGATTGGATTTAGTTCTGTAACTTTCAGTAAAGAGCAAAAAGACCTTCAATTAGATTACCATTGAAATTCACACATCAGAGCCTATTTGCCTGCAAATTTACTACATTTATCTGGGCAGTTTTTATTAGTTTCTAACTGAGGAGGAGAACTGCCTTCTGTGAGGACAGCTGATGGAGCACAGGGAGCTGAAGCACTCAGGAAGCACCTCCCAGCCTGTGGCAGGGCTCAGACCTCCATTTAAGCCAGAAGGAATCTAACAAAACACTCCCTTGGACGCAGCATTAACTGCTCTTCAATTCCCCAAGCGCTGTAACCATGTTTGCCTTTTCCATCCAGCATGGCTTTGCACAACCTTGAGGTGCCAGGAGCTCCCTCCTCTCTGTGTTACTGGAGAAACCGGGCATGGTTTCCTCGCAAACAGAAACCCCAAGGTTCCTTGGGCTCTGCTTTCAGTGGAGCTGAATTTGTTCAAGGATTGATTAGCACAGCAATAATTCATGGAGATACAGGGGAAATCCTCCAGTGCTGATTTTACAAACAATGAGGTCGATGAATCCGATAAATCAACCTCATTCATGCTCTCTATAAATAAGTAATGTCCCAGACCGAGAAGAAGCTGGCTCCTGATGTAGTGTTGTGCTTGTTCTGAACGCTTTGGGAATTTCCATTCTCTTTCATCCATTTCTGGACCAAATTCATTCTGTTCCATTTTCCTAATCAACCTCCACCTCTTTTGTGTTCCGAGTCTGTATGCTGGCCAGTGCTGAAGACTGACTTCTCAATACGTTTTGAAAGATTTAGAACATTTCTTTGGAGCTGCTCGTTTAAAAATGATTGGTGGACTGGTACATCTCTGTTTGCTGTCTCTGAGTGGCAAATACCTAGCTGTGAAGAGCTGAATCGTTTTTTCTCTCAGGTTCCAAAAAACCATGCAGCAAAAGTTGTGAATCCTCCTCTAGGATGGCACCATCTCCCTGAATCTATCGCTGTTGCAGAATGGGACAAGAGGATTGTCATTTGGTGCCAGCCTCCTTCCCCAGTGAGGCTGCAGCACGAGTCCGGGTTGGGCATTTTCTCACGAATTCCACTGGAATCTTCAAACCTCTATGGACAAGGCAGAGGGGAGGTGGTGCTCCTTGCTGTGTGGGAGAGATTAGAGCCCAGGGTGAAGAGCAGTCCCTGGAGGCAGTGGAGAGATGCCTGGAAACAGAACACTGAGAAGTGTTTAGATATTGTTTCTCTGACCTGAAATCTTCTATTGAAAAAGCTTGTCACTGCATGGACAACCCCAGACCTCCCAAGGCTCTTTAATGCTGACTTTCAAAAACCCTTTAATGTTGAATTCCATGCTCTGGGAGCATGGCAGGAGCGTGGCTGTTCCCCTCCCCTTTTGTGAGTGGGTGTTTGAGTTAGCCTACAGATTTTCCACTCAGCCACAGAGTTAAAAAAGAATGTAATAAAAAGGCTTGCAAATACAGAAGCCAAAAATGACTGGACTTTAGCCTTAAGAAAGGAACAAAGCACTGCAAGACTCATTAAATAATGGGGACAATCGACCAATGAGAGCTTAAGATGAGCCACTGGGGGATGACAGGTAGGAATAGGAAAGTCGTGTTACCTCTGGCTAGATCATTAGTGAAGCCATTGCTAGACCACACTGTCTGCTCACAGCAACTGCTCAACAAAACATTTGGAAAACAGCTGCAAGACTGATTCAAGAACAAGAAAATATGCCTTGTAGGAAGACACTAGATAAGCTATTTAGAGCAGAATAAATGATGCTATGAATCCTATCTGGCTTTAGAATCACTAAATGTCTGTGGCCTAAAGACAAAGCAGCGAATTCCTCACCACCTCATTAGACCAAGAGCTACAGGAGTGAAATCAGCTGAATCCCAGCCCTGGAGGCCTCTCTGTGCTCCCACCACAGGGAGCAGACTGGAAATGTTTTTCAGATATTGTAAATATCAGATGGGCAGAAGTATTTGCTCAGCAGAACATAGATCTCATCCATTGATGAGGTGACAAGAAATGGTGAGGTTTACTCAGGGCCCTTCTTTTGGAAAGCACTGGCTCTCAGAGGTCCGTGTGTGACTGGTGGTAGATGATTACAGGAGCGATTAAAAGCATTTAGTAAAATTTACATATAAAGTGGGGTATTTAGGCTAATTACAGGGTAAAATAGCATGCTTTTGATTTTCTTTTCAGAAGAATCTATCTAAGCTGCAGGGTAAGTTTGGGGTAGAACACTGATTTGGCTCTAATCAAATCTTGTTTGTCATGAAGGAGGGAGTGGGGGAACATTCCTTGGGCATCAAGTCACTTGAATTCCTGGAGATGACCCTTGTGCACGGAAGTGAGGAAAGGCCCAGGCTTGAGTCACAGACCCTGGGTGAGCCAAGGGTCCTGTAACCCCAGCTCTTACCTGCTGGGGTTATGAAATATTGCAGGATTGCCTTTCAGCCAAAGCAAGAGGGGGTATTTCCAAGTGAGCCTTCTGGCTGAAGTGGCAACCAGTCACAGAGCTCAGCTGAGCTGATTGTCCTGGATTGGCCTGGATGTCATGTCTGTCCTTAAGGTCTTTCTTCCTCTCTCTCCATTTTTTTTTCCTGTCTTTCTTTGGTGGCTGCTGCATTTTAGCATCCCCAGGGCTCTGATTTGCTGTTTCCAGGGTATCCCAGCTTCAGCAGCAGTGCAACATCAGCAGCAGTGCAACATCCTCTGAAGAGTGGACCACAGCAACAGAAATTAAGTGTCCCAGACAGAGACCTAAACAAAATCAAAGTAGTGAGTGTGTGACACCTAATCCCTGAGTTTTATTTTGTCCACCTGGATTAGCCAAAGAAAGATATTCTGAAGAAAAATATTACCCAAAATAGAATTCAGAAATATGAAGCACTAAGAAGCTACTATAAAAACGCACTTCCCACATTCACTTTGCTTTCTGATGGAATATTCAAAGCTGCTATTTCTTGAAACCCAGGATATGTAGTTCCAGTTCAGTTACTTTGATGCCTGACCATTATGGGAACCAGAGGGAATTAGAGATCTGAATATCTTTGATCTAAATGCCTTTGAGGTGTTTTTGAGTTTCAGTCCCTAGCTGGGAGGGATCCTCAAATTCCAGCCACAGAGACCCTTATTTAGGAGCTATGCAGTACAAAAAGAAGACAATTTATAAAGCAGATTTTTGAAATCACTCTTCCTCAAACAAACTCCCACCAGAACACTCCTGTCCTGTCTGGAGTAAGCTCCAGAGTGCAGAAGACATCTGTAGAGTGGAGGGGAATTCCCAGTTGATTACAAGAGATTTCACAAAACTGCATTTAGGAAGGAAGGAAAAGTATTACCCAGTGAGCAAACATACAGTCAGTATCCCCAGGGACATCAGCTGCTGGAGAACAGACCACATGCATTCTATCAGTAACTTCACATCGCAGAAATTACCTGAAAGGTGCCTTGAGAAGGAATTTGCTGACCAAGAACTGTTCTTTTGCTCATGTTCTGATTTTATCTTTTTTAACCCAGCTGAAAAAGAAACAGACTTGGGCATTTCTAGTGCCAGCAGGTCAGCCAGAACTGCAGCTGTTCTTGTACTGGTGGCAATCCCTGGGAGTGCTCAAGGTCGGGCTGGATGGGGCACTGAGCAACCTGGTCAAGGGCCGGATATCCCTGCCCATGGCAGGGGGCTTGGAACTAGACTGTCCCTAAGGTCTCTTCCATCCCATCATTTTATCATTTTATCATTATTCTGTGTTAAGTAACATGCACCAGTTACCTATAATCACAGGGAACGGTCAAATGCACAGAGCTTGCTGGCCAGGGCAGAAGGTGTCCCCTGTGAAAGTTTGAAGCTTGAAACAGATTAATTTGCCCAAAACCATGAGAAAGTCTTTCCACCCAGGCAGGTGCCATCATCCCTGCTTGCTCACAGGCTCCTGGCTTCTTTCTCTGAAGCAGCTGGACCTTAATTTCTTGGCAGGAAGAATAAATGGATGACTTTTCCCATTTGATGTCACATTAGACAGTGCTTAGCTGCTGTGTGTATACTGGCTGGTGGTTTCACAGCCTTTGGATTCTGCAAGCATTTCTTCACTGGCACAGAAAAATTCCCCCTGATGTGCAAATCCACTCTCCCAGGCCACAGCTGAGCGTGGCTGAGCTATTGCATCCTAGCTTGGTGTCAAACCAGAGATTTATGTGTTGCTTTGCTCCATTAATCAAACTTAAGATGTTCTGAGAGTTCAGCAGACAATTCATGTCCCATTTCTGTCAGTGCAGGCTGTGAACATTGCTGCTGTCTGACTGAAGGGCTCTTCTACAGGTGCAGTTCAGTCCCAAAAAGTTACCAAAAAAAGCACAATGAGAGGAGAGATTTGGCAAAGATTGGCCACTGACAGGTGGATCTGGGGCAATCTGGGCATGGAGAACATCAATGAAAATTGTCACACTGTCCCCACAAATTTCTGTTTAAAAACGCATTTGTGTTTACAAACACAACCTAAGCATGGATTTAGAAATCCAGTTCATGATCCACACACCAGGTCCATCCCACACAATATCCACCTGCACCTTGCCCTTCTGCTGGAGTGGTCAAGCTCTGTGTTGAGGGGCCTTAGCAGAACCCCAGACACACAGACCTGCGACAAAGCCTTGGAAGTGACCCAAAATAGTTACTCAAACTCTAGTAAGCAATACCCAGCTAAATTATGACCTAGCAATCATTTTTAGAGCAGTGTTTTACACATCCTGCACTTGGTTAAAACCATCTAGTGGAGGGAGGGGAACATCTGCCCTGCTGTGTCATCTGGTGCAGCCCAGACTGGAGGGAAATGAGGGCCAGGACTGTGCAAATATTGAGCCTCATTTTACTGCAGTCCCTACTGCACTCAGTGTCAAAGGCCGAGTCGTTTCAGTGCTTAATCAATATATCAATATGGTCAGTAAATGACAAGGAGAGTTCATATTTGTCTCATTACTCCACGACTGCTCATAAAGTGGAGTTCACAATCCCATAAAGGAGCCTGCATTACCCCAGTGGCTGGGAAGGAATTCCTCATTGGCTTCCCATAGGCCTGTCCACTGAGAGAACAGGAAAAGATAACAACAGGGTAAGTGAGAGTAAACTGGAGTAAAGCCAAAAGTAAGGCCTACAAATCTAGCAGGGCAATCTCAGCTCATAAATATGACCCACCAAGTGGATACTCTGAACAGACTTTTCCCTGACAGAGGCAGACTGATAAACTTGAGGTATAAAAACACCATGAAGTTTTCACAGGCAAAAGCTATTTATTTTCACATCTGTTTTGCTTCCTTGAAAGCGTAGTGGAAATTTTAGCACCAATACATTAATCTGGACATCACTGTTTCAAAAGCCATTTGATTTGCCAGTGTGAGCCGTTTGGTCCCCGCTGCATTCAGAGCCAGGAATCCAAAGACAGCACTTGAAGTTTAGCTAACCAGGCAGTTTTGCTGGGGTGGTAGCTGCAAATTCAGAGGTGATATTGGCAGGAAAAATATCCTCTGATGAAGAGACAGGTTAGAACAATCAACAAGAGGAAAGAAAATATTAAGTCTGATGGGCGTAAAAAGGAAAAAAAGTAAAAAGGAAAGAAAGAGAGAAAAAGAAAGAGAGAAAAAGTAAAAAATACAGGACTGGTGCCATGCAGAAATTCACAGCAGGACCCAAAAGGAGCAAGATGCTAGAAGGAGAATTGAAATGTGATACGTAAGCTGGGTAGACTCAGGATGTATTTTTCCAAAAGCCCTTGCAATCCTTATCCCTTGTGTGGGGGAAGAGTAATGGCAGGACACCACCAATTCCTCCTCAGCATTTCCCAGACGTGACCAGGAGCCAAACAGAACTGCACAAACCATCAATCTCTGCTCAGTGTGTGGCTGCACAGACCTGCTGCTAAACATCCACCGTGACTTCATGGACCACAAAGCACAGATAAGAGCCTAGGAGTTAGATCCTTCTGGCAAAGCACAGCACACTCGAGGTGGACTGATCCTCTCTCCAAACAGCTTATCTCCAAACCATACTAATTGCTGGAACACAGCAGCAATTTGTTTCTGCACCAGGGCTTTTTGCCAGTGCAGCTCTCTCAGTCAGATGCCACCAAGAAAAAGATGGGCCAGCAAAGCTTCACACCAGAATAAATTTCAGCGCAGCTTTTCAGTTTTTTAAGCACTAAAGACTTGAGCTGATCTTTGCAAGCAGGACCCAGCCCAGTTTGCCTGTGCTTAGGGTGAGCCAGCAGGAGAGGCAGAGCTGGATAACCCTGTCAGCACTGATGTATGGCACATGTCTGCTCATATTCATCAGAAACACCAGCTGACCTGCACCTCCATGTGCCCCACAGCTGTCCTGAGAGCATCCTGCTCTGGAGGAGCTCTGCAGGCTCCATGCAAATTCCACCAAGGGCCGACAGTGCAACTGCTGTTTGCAGTCCCAGAAACCGCGTGTCCTCCTAAACACCACCTCAGCCAGCTGCGCACTGCAGCTGGAAAACCGCCTTCAGCTGAAGGGTACATCTTCCTACAGCTGGTCCTTGAGCAGAGCAAAATCTGCAGAGCAGCTCTGGCTCCTGCATTTCTTGGCACAGGGTGGATTGGAGGCTTGCCAAGGTTGCAACTGAGGGGGAAAAAGCACATTTCCCACTGCCTCCGGTGAGCTGCGCTGACCACCTGTAACACCCCCCGCTTCTGAGAAGGCAGCTAAGAAAAGAAAAGCAGGAGTGTTGCCAGTAACTTACACAGTTCATAACCCTGCTGGGACATTCTGGGATTCCCTACGCCACCAGAAGCTGAAAACCACAGCGCAAGGGAGGATTATTTTAAATTGTTCTATTCAAGTCAGGTTGAAGGAAGATGATGGGGCATCTGGACTGTCTCCTGTCGGTGTTGGTGCCCATCTCCTCACTCTTGTACTTCTTCCCCAAGCTCTTCCACCCTTGGACACCCACAGCCAATGTCCATGAGTTCCCCTGGGAGCTGTGCAGGGCAGAGCTACCTGAGATGAGGAGAGGGAGCTCTGTCCCCTTCCCCACCTCCTCCCCCAGTGCACCTCACAGGGCCCCAGCAGTGGGTGAGCGCATCCTGCTCTCATCACGAGCCTGCTCCTCACTGAGCCTCTGTACTTCCAGGGTGCCAGGTTTGCTCTGTTTTTGTGCTGACAGCACTGCTGTGTCTCTTTGCAAGCCAGTAAAGCTGCTGAATAGTCAGCCTGTCCAGTCACAGTGGCAGAGACTGTCAGTCTAAGAGATTTCCATTGTTCCCCAGTGCAGGAGCTATCAAATTACATAGATTTGTAGCTGCTTTTATACTACAAATTTTATCACAAAAAAACAAACAAACAAAAAACCAGCAAGATACTGTGTGATGTTTTCAAGTCTCTCTTTTTTTTCTTTTTTTGTCCAAAATAACCATTACTCATTCCCAGCCCTCAATAATTCCAAGTTGTGATCACCTGATGGGCACCAGCCTGAACATCGTCCCCCATTCCTGACAAAACTTTATGCTCATTCCTATGTTTAGCCACTTGTCCTCTTGTGTAAAAAAAATTAATAGTCCATATGCTGCAGCAATATCATTATTTTAAGCAACTTTCCTGACAAATGTTTGAAGTCTTCCTGTTGACTAATGTGTGGAACTGGACTGCCCCCCTTTCTTTCCAGTTGAGTGGTAATGATTTAAGCAGATTAACTGGTTAACTAAATGTCATTAACCCAGATCACGTCCTTTACACAAAATAACACCGGTTACAGGAATCGGCTAATAACGGGGCTCATCCAAAGGCAATGAGAAAACATTTCTGTCAATGTCAAAATTTGTCAGTGAGCTCAAAATGAAGTTCAAAGTGATTTCTGCTAAAGGAGTAAACATACTGGATGTGATCAACAAACTTTCCTTCACTTGCAACAGAATGTGGTCAACATCCCTGAAAATATTCAAGCTCCTCTTCTTTCCTGTCCTTCAAATCATCCATCACACAGCCCCGGGTACTAAACACTGCCACTTCACCTGTGATGGCACAGGGCAGGACAGCTGCTCCTCCAGTGAGACCCACCAAACATCAGCCACTGCTGAATGCTTCGTCATTTCACTGCCTGGAAGAAATAAATTAATAAAAAACCCTCCCAGTGATTCATGACCAACCCACCCCAGTGCCCAAGGTGGGGAGGAGCCCTGTGCTCTCAAGTCCATCCTGCTCGGTTGCAGAGACAGGCAAATGCCCCCCTGTGTCTGGGACCCTGGTGGCAGCAGCGCGTGCAGCTCATCACCCCCGGCTGTCTGTGCAGAAATAAGATTTTGGCATGAAGGGTTTGCTTTTGTTGTGGCTTAGGCTGCCTTCAGTTTGGGTTGAAGAGGTGTTGGTTCATGATGCCCATGGAGGACACGTGCTAACTGGCATTTTGGGGTTAGAACACATCAAAATGAGGCCACTGGCTTGTGCATAAACAACATTTCTTGTTTCTCTCTTCCAGTGACCGTGACTGTGGGAGGACAGCAGCACTTGCTGGGGCTTTATGACACTGCAGGGCAGGTAAAGGACTGCAAAACTTTTATAATTTTCCTTTCCCATGGTTTGTTTGTTACTATCATGCACTGAGGTTTGTTGTTGGTAATGTTTGTGGAGTTTATTGGTTTTTTTTTCACAAATACTAACAATCAGTTTTGAGTTGTAATGGTTGAACTGCTGACCTTCTTGCTTTTGTTTCATTCTGTTTCAGCAGTAAAATACAAACAAATACACTCATCCCTAAGACTTTGTTTTGCCTAATCAAAAAACAAAGCCTGATGAGGCTGTGCAAGCCCCATATATCCACCTCCTACCGCAAATACGTTTTGTGTAGTCAGTGTTTTCTTACCTTTACCACAGGGTGGCATTGAAGATACAGAGAATAATTCTCATTTTCAAGATCAGAAAACTGATATAATTCAGCACCAGTCTATCAGTCACGAGCTGTTGACTTTTTAAGTGGTAACCCAGCCAGATTTGCATCCATCCCAGCACTCTTCTCCCAGGACAAGGGCGTCCATTACAGGAGGGTCTGTATCCCATTCTTGCTTACATTTAGAATGCTTTTGCACACTCTGATATAGAGTGATTGCGCTCAAAGCTTGCAGAATCATTTCACCCCCTGGAGAGCAGGAGAAATTATTTCTCCCTGCTTTACTCTGCCAGCAGAAGGGCAGAAGAAAGTACAGGAGCAACACATTTTTTGTGGTGAAATTTCCCCCTCCTGACTCCAATGCTGGTGAGTGACAAAATAAAGAAAGGGACGTGGTCTGCACAGAAATCTTGCTAAAAATCATCATCTGAGAGCAGAGGGAGGAGGTCCCAGGTTCCTCAAAGACTGGGAATGTTGTAACCCACAGCCACCAGCTCCTCCAGTCAGAGCTGACACTGAAGCCAGCAGGAGAGAAAACAGATTTGGGAACTCACTTCACTGTCTCTGGGTTCCAGCAGCCCTGGATGCAGGGCTCTGCTTTCACCAGGAGCTCTTCTTGGCTGCACCGGTTTTGGCCGTGACTGACAGCTATGAAAGGCACAAACAGTGCAGAAGGAGACCCTCCTGTCTGCAAAAGGCCACTTGCAGAATATTCTTTGCAGCACTATGCAGAGAGATCAAAAAACCTACAGCAGAACAGACTGTCACTTCCAGAAAAACCTGCACTCAGCAGAACTGGGGCTTTGATGCTTTGGGTTTCACTTTCTTTAACTTTATTCTTATCATGTTTCTGTAGGCAGCAGCACTCTTAGCTGGGTTGGTTGGCCCTTACAGACCACACACCTTTCCTATCCACATGGTGCAAACAGATGATCCAAAAGCCAGTCCCAAAATATGACCCAAGTCCTTTTCCCATGCACAAGGCCTGTTCAATCTTTAATTCCGTGTTCACAGACTCAGAGCTCAGATCCTGTGTCACGATCCACCAGCCCTGCAAGCCTTTGCAAGCCAAACTGGAGCTATATTCAGTTCCCAGTCAGTTTTCACCCCATGCCTTAATATTCCTACTTGTTTTGTAGGGCTGACAGTTCCACCTGCCACCCATTTCCTCAGCAACACCTCCTCTCATTTGTCCTCCTGAGCCAGAAGGAGCACTCAGCTGCCTCTTTGACAAGCCTCACCCCTCCATCCATTCCTCCCCATCATTTTGCCATCTCCTGCTTCAAAATACAGAGTTCACCACCTGCCTCCAAGCCCTCCCTCTAACTCACCAAACTCATGTCCCTTCCAGGCCCTTATTACGTGGCCATCGAGCCAGGGCTCAGAGTGTGAATCAGCCCTTGGTGACTGGAAGGATGATGCTTCCCACATGCTCCAGTTATAACAACAGATCATCTGGGTTGTTTCCTCCCTCCTTCTCCTTGTGCCGTGTGGCTTTCCAAAGGCATCAGTGTGAAGTCATAGCCAGAAATAGCCCTTGACACTGCGATGCTATAAAACATATGCTAATGAAATAACAATTGGAAAATGTACTCCTGCAGCAGGACCCTCTGTCAGTGTGAAGGCAAAGCTGGCAGAGACCCCAGACCTGAGGTATCTGGCTTTCTGTATCCCTGGCATAATCCTAGGAGGAAAAAGCTGTGGTCTTTTTGCTGGGCTGGACTCAGGTGCAAAATGCTTTAGCAGAGTGTACAAGAGATCAGCACAGCAACAACATAAAAACAAAAATAAAAACAGTTTTGCTGCATTTTTGAGGCTCAAACACTGCTAAGATGATGGCTGAGATGGAGGAAAGCTAATCTTGGCCCTGGCAAGTCACAGGAAAATAACACAGCAAGGCCAGGTCTGGCACTGGCATTTCCAGACCAAACCAGTGGCCAGCCAACATTAACTGGGAGGCCTCATGCTCCCTAAACAGCAGGCAGCACAATGGAAGCATGAGCTGGGAAAATAAATAAATAAAAATAAATTATTCATCAGCCACAGAGAAGCCCACAAGGACTTGAGTCCCTTCCCAAACACGACTGTCACTGCTACAGCAGCCCTGTGTGTGTGCCCCATACCCATGTCAATGTTCAGTCCTTTCTTTATATTATTTGTGTGGTTGATTTCAACCATCTCTGAATGAGAAATGAACCTGTAGGGCTGTCTTTTCTAAAGGTGCATTGCAAGGTTTTACAGCCTTCTCCTTCAGAGCAGGCACAGAGAAGAGGTCCTTGTCTGATGTGGTCTGGAGGATCCTGTGCCTGTACAGGAGCCCAGATCGACTCTCATCCATGACATTTGTGGTTTTTAACCTGCCTGTGAAAAATCCCATGTGCCCTGGTGGGAGGTGAGACCTCTGCTATGAGATGAGGCTGTCCCTGCTTGCAGCTTATGCAATGCTCTGTGCTCACTGCTCGAATCGGGAATGCTCTTCCTGAAAAAGGATTTTCTAGGGATTCAGAAGGAACAAGGAAAATAAAATTAAATGCATGCTCCTGGAGCTGTCACAGCCAGGCAGAGCACTCATGGCTTTAATCTGTGGTTTTAATGGTACAGTAAGTCCCAGCCCCTCTAAATATGCACGTCTGGAATACTGAAACTGGCTATATTTAGCCAATTTCTTCCCAAAACTCCTAGATGAGGATTCCTTGAGGCTTGCTGCCACCACGTGGCTGGCTCACGAGCCTGACTTGCGGCAGCTAAACCAGAAACAGAAAGGATCTTTGCCAAGCACCCGGTATCAGCCCGTGGTGGCTGTGCGACAAACAATCTCGGGTTTGATTTCTCTGGGTTAAAATCATGTCCATAATCAGGCCAGGACTTGCTAACCCACAGCATCCACATTAAACTGTCTCTACAATGCAGTTTCTCCTCTGATCCCATCACCCTGGCATCCACTTTGTCCCTGTTAATCTCTGCTGGGATCTGGCTGACATCTCCAGAGCCTTGGATAAATCTCCTGTCACTGACTTTGCTCCTTCATGAACTGTGGAACTGGTGTACCCACAAACATCTCTGAGGGGTTTTTTCCTGCTATTCCTTGAATGTAGAGAAACCACTTTCTTGGGAGGTGATATATCCAAACACCTCCTATTCTAAATTCTTCTTCAGATCCACCCTTCCTATCCCACTGGAAAGACATAATTATGTCAGCTGATAAAGACTCTGGTTTTACCCCAAATACTGCGGCTGTGAGGGCTGGAGGTAGCGAGCGAGAATTTATTCTTCCTGTCAAAGTGGGTTTGGGACAAGAAAAATTCAGTTAGACAAAACAAAACATTTTGTTTGTGTTTTAGGATGCTTTTTTAAGCTTCTCTTTCATGAGATGGAGCTAAATTTGGGCTCATGCTTCCTTTCAGAATAAATAATTAAAGTCTTGTGGATTTTTTTAGAAACAGTTGGTGCCAACTGGTTTTGAGTAATTCATTAGTATATTTTGGAAAGTAGTGTTGATTCAGATGGAGTCTGTGTCAACTTATTAGTGTCTAGTCAGTGAAAAAGCAACTTCAGAAAGGTGATTTGCCAATCTCAATTCACAATTAAGTCCTCTCATTTGCTGACCCAACCAAAGCAAGGCAGAAGTAAGGCTGCACTAAAACATCATCTATTCTGACACACACTGATACAGTCCTGCATCACAGGCAGCAGCTTGCATTGCTCTTGCCCCTAATTTAGGTTTTCCCTGCCTAAAAAAACTTGTTCTCAAGTCTGAGAAACAGCACCCAGGTGTCTTTTTCCCCCCTTTATTAGCCTTATTTCCTTTTATTAACTAGTCTGTATCTGCAGAGCAAATCCACACCAGTTGAATTTTCACACAGTTATCACCAAAAGGACCAGAGTGCAGAGACTTGAGACTTGTCCAGAATGCAGAAACTATAAACTGCAGATCTACATCGCAGTCAGGCTTGACAGCAGCATGTACTATTGTTTCCCACACTCCAACTTTTGTCCCTTTCCCCTTTTTAAGATTCTGGACCCCTCAAAACAACCTTTGGAACAGATGTATCCTCTCTGAAAAGCATCTGTTTCATTGCATGGAGGTTTTCTAACAGATGTCATTGAACAGTACCCACCAGACACAGCTCCAAATGCTCCCACTGTCAGAAAGAGGCAGGCTATCCCTTTCACATGGCTTGCAAAACCTCTGCTTGCTCTCAGCTTCTCAAGCCTGAAAACAGACCTAAATTCTTCCTTGAACCTCAGCTATCAAAGCCAGCTCATGACACATCACAGCTGTGATTCAGGTGTTGGAAAATTCACCCTCTTCACCACTAGCCCATAAAGAAAACATCTTTCCTTTGGCATCCATGGCCTGTGGAAGCACTAAATCACCCACAGGGAGTAGCCAGGTACGGCAGGCTGGACTGGATCCGATTTCTGCTTTCAGGATGAGTGTCTTCTGCTGACTGGCACACCACTGTGCACATTCAGGACTGTTCAGCATCACCTTCTGCACCAACATCTCCACAAGTAACACAAACAAAACCTGTTCACACAGTCACAGGATGACTGAGGTGGAAGGGAGCTTCAAAATTATCTCATTACACGCACACACACAGACACCCCACCACAGATAGGGACACCTTTCTCTAGACCAGACTGCTCACAGTTTCGTTCAACATGGCTTTGAACACTTCCAGCGATGGGGCATCTTTCAGCTCTTTTTGGTAAAATGCTGATAAATCAGCACCCTTGTCCTGTGAGGGGTGGTTCCCCCCTCTCCAGCAGCCGCCTGGTTAGAAAGGCGAGTAGCACGGACAGTGTCGACTGCTTCATCAAACCCAAGTGACACCTCCACTCGCAGTCATCGCTCCTTGTGACACTCCTGCTGTTCTCCCCTGGCAGGAGGACTACAACCAGCTGAGACCCCTGTCCTACCCCAACACAGACGTGTTCCTGATCTGCTTCTCCGTGGTGAATCCTGCCTCCTACCACAACGTGCAGGAGGAGTGGGTGCCTGAGCTCAAAGTCTGCATGCCCAACGTGCCTTACGTCCTCATAGGAACACAGGTAAAGCTTCTCCTGAGCATCTGGAAAGGTTTCCTATTTAACTCATGAGAAATTCAGTCAGATTTTCCCACTAGAGGAAAACTCGGGGACTGGGAATGGAAGCCAACGTGCTGGTGTCCAGATTGGCAAAGCTCATCCCATCTTTTTATTCAAGTGCATATTAATGTGGCAACAAGTCATAAATATCTACAATAAGAAAGGTTTTCATACAGGTCTCTAATAAGGAGGGAAAAAAAACACATCAAAGTTTGTGCCTACAAGCTGAAGCTAAACTTCAAACTAAATTTTAAGAATGGGAGCAATTAACCAAATGACATGGGAAGGAAGTAGCCTCCCTTCATGCTTTTACATCAACATTACAACTGGTGACTCACCATCCTGCTTGTGTTACAGTGATTGTCAGACCGAATGATCAAATCCTTTTATTTTGGCCTTAAAATCTATGAATCTGTCAATCAAATAAAAATGCCTTAAATATGGGTTTGTTACCAAGACAGACTGGATAGAGACTGTGAGGGCAGGGATGCAACCACATGGAAAATGTCAGAGCACTGAAGAGTAACCTAAATCAAATTAGAGAAACAGATCAAATACTGGTCAAAACCAAAATTTTCATGTCACAGGAAAGGCAAATAATTCAAACACTGGCCTTGTTTTCTACACTGGAATAATCAAAACCATTTAAAAATAAAAGTATTATCCTTTGGATGACAGAGTCTAAAAATGGACAGGTTTGAAATACCAGAATACTTCACTTTGATGTTTTCTGGGGAAATAAAGGATTTTATTTGAAGTCAGACTGAGTTGTATCTGTCTGGCCTGTCAGGGTGGGGTTTGGGTGATGCAGTGCAAGGTTGCAGCAGCTTCCCCTACTGGTGGGGCTCTTTCCTGTACCACACCCATCTGAGCTGTGGCCCAATAACCTGCAAAGAGAACTAATTCATGGTTAACTAAAAATAAACAAATAAAAATTAAAAATTAAATTAAAAGGTAAGTAAATATGCAATTCATTTCTGAAGCATCACCTGAGTTGAGGAGTGATACAGATGTCCTGATGTGGGTCTGTAAATAGGCAGAATATCTGCCTCAAGAATTACAGCACAGATTTTGTGTATTTTCCACTAGATTGACCTCCGGGATGATCCCAAAACTTTGGCGCGGCTGCTTTACATGAAGGAGAAACCTCTCACCTATGAGCACGGAGTGAAGCTGGCAAAGGAGGTAACAGCTTCTTCTGGTGTCCCATGAAGCTGACTGATCACAGCTTTGGTTTCTTCCATTCCAGGCTCCTCCAAGGCCCATTGGCCCCAGACAGAGATTAAAGCCTCTGTGCAAACAGGCCCAGGCACACGCTGAGCCCTGAGCCTGCACTTCTGCTGCAAAATCTGTTCAAACATAGAATATCCTCAGTGGGAAGGGGCCCAAAAGGGTCAATGAGTCCAATTCCTGGGCATGCACAGGACAACCCCAAAAATTACACCATGTGTCAGAGAGAATTTTCCAAACACTTCCGATCCTTGGCAGGTGCCGTGACCAAGCTCTAAGGAGAGCATTGAGGAACACAGGACAGCAGGAGGCAAATGGGCATCAAAACAGATTTTACTTCCTGTTTGATCTAAGTCAAGTGTTTCTTGCCCAGGATACCACTAGGAGATGCATGTGGCAAAACCCTCTCTGCAGTCAAACCCCCTCCTGTCAAACTCCTCCCTGTCCCTTTCAGAAGCTCAGACAGCTGGATTCCCACTTCTCCACTGCACTTCAGGCAGCAGAGAAGGTGCTCCCACAGTTTCTGTGGTCTTACGTATTTCTCCTGGAAATTCAGGGGATCAGAAGCACTCCCCAAGCCCTGGGATGCAGGATTCTGGATCCTGGCCTTGTCCCAATACCACTTGCTGCAGGTGGTATTACTGTCCCTGGCCCTCAAAATCAGAGCATCCATGAGCAGAACAGGCTGAGTAAGCCTCAAGGTTGCTGATTAAGCTGAGGCTGCTTTCCCAGGCCTCTGTGGGTGTTTGTGTCAGGCCAGCATGCCCGGGGGACTCCTATCTCCAAATGATGCTTCCCCATTCCCAGAAAGCAGCTGGAAGCCCTCCCCAGGCAGCAGCTCCCTGGCATTGGAGGAGGCAGGACACAAGAGTGACAGCTCAGGGGAGAAGAGCCAAGTGTGGGAAGGAGTTCAGCTACAGCCCAGCATTTCCTCAGAAGCCTCCCCAGCTGCACAGGCCAAGCTCTTGGTCCAGCACTCAAACACGGGTGCAGCCTCCCTCTCTCTGGAGGGTCCTGCAGGGAATTCCTGCAGCCCATTCACCCCATGTGGTGAGATACTCACGTTGGTGCTGTTTCCTGCTCTCTTGCTCTGGATGACCACGTGAGGTTGTCCCTTCATCCCATAGGCAGCCCCGTACAAAGCAGAGAAGTTGTCTGACCCCTTTCTAAGTGTAGAAATATGATGGAACAGCATCTCTGTCTCTCCCAGCTGTGGATACTCACTCTCATTTTCCCTCTTCTCTTTCAGATCGGAGCCCAGTGCTATCTGGAGTGCTCAGCACTCACTCAGAAAGGCCTTAAGACTGTTTTTGATGAGGCAATCATGACCATTTTCCACCCCAAGAAGAAGAAGAAGCGCTGTGCAAAGTGCCACAGGTGCTGCACCCTTGTGTGACGTCCCCTGGGGAGCAGAGCCAGCCGAGTTCAGTGAAACCAAGCAGGTTAGAAAGGCAATGAAGGTCACATGCAACTGCAACAGGGAACATGACCAGAAAAGGGTCCTTCCTACCCAAACGTAGGAGCTCTCCGTTCTGTGAAACCTCCAAGCTGCATCACCCTTGGCCAGCTCCTGTCTCTGTGCTTTCCTAACCCTCCAGAGCTGTTTTGCAGCCCGATCCCTCTGCTGCAGACTGCACCAACAGAAACCAGGATGCCTGCTCGACTCCCCACCTTAGGAATAAGGTGAAAGTGGCTTGGGACAAAACAAAGAGCTAAAGATGGCAAAAGAAACAGGAGAAACTCCTTTTGTGGCCTTAAGTAAGAATTGATCAAAATTAGGAACCTGCAGTCCTTAGGAATTGAATCTGAATTGAGTGAAAGCTCATGGAGATCTGTAGAAATCTAATATGTAAAATACACACTATAGGTAGGATGTACTTTAAAATTGCTTTTCTTTTATAAGACTTGCCAATTCAGGAGATACTTCAGTTTGTTCAAACCACATGGAAGTGGTGGAGTGATTCCAGTTTGTTTTCACTTAATGGTGACACTTCACAGCATCAGGATGTTGCTGCACCCAAGCTATCAAAATGGATCAACATTTACCTCCAGACTTAAGGAATGTTCTTACAACTTAAAAAAAATTGCAAATAACTGTATTTTTACGGGGGAATGTTCAGGCTGAGCCATGTTTGCGTAAGCTGGAAAGGAAGTACAGAGTTGTAGCATTAATGTACTGAAACAAAGAAATTCTGCTACCAAAGAATATTGCCCTAGACATTAAATAGAAGCACGGAACAATCTCTCTTCCAGCTGAGAACAAGAATGAGACACATTGCCATGGCAACTGAGAATTTACCTTATAGATCAGCTGGATTTCTACATCTCACCCAACAGCCAAGAATAGGAAAAAAAAAATAAAGCCAAAGGTCATACTGACTTTAAGTGCTTCGAGATGATCCAATTGCCTTAAAATTATCCTTTTTTTATGAAGTATTTCTGTATAAAACCTCATCAAAGTAGAATTGTGAACTTGTTGACTTATTGTAGCTTCCCTCCTCCCAATTGTTTCTTCTCTCTCTGCTCCCATTTTTCCATCTTCTCAGAGAGTGCTGTTTCAGCTGCAGTCCTCAGGAGTGGACTTTTCCACCAGTGGCAGATGCTGGAGATGGGAAGTCCAGCCCACAGTGGAAGGGAAGCTCCTGTGGTCTCCCCTTGCTGCCGGGGAAATTGTGCCTTTTCACTGAAGCCCTTCCCGGGATCCTGCAGCTCCGCGCCTCACAGCAACTCAGAAACTCCAAGGGTGCCTCGTTACTTGCAGCTGCCTCTGGGCACCCTGGCAGTGCCACAAGACTGTCTTGTCATGGATTTCATTCCCCAAGCACCAGCACACGCAGGTTTGAAGATGTACCTCCTTGCAAAAGCTCTGTCTGTAGCCAGCGTGTCCAGAAGTAACCGAGTGACAGCCGGGTGTCCTCCCAGCCCAGGGCACAGGCCCTGCTCCCCTCTGCACCCCATTCCACGGGACTGGGGACTGGCAGCCCTCTGCTCTTGGGGAGCACAGTGTCCTGACTGAGAGCACACCACACAGACCAGGGAGCTCCAGACCCGCTGCTGCCCAGAGCGAGGAGCGGCTGCAGCGGGACACGGGAGCAGCACCCAGGGCACGGGGAAGGGACCAAGCTTGGTGCAGTGCCCAGTCCTGCACCAGGACCAGCCTTATGGACCTGAGCTCCTCCTTCGGCACAAATTCCATTTCATACAATTATAGAATGGTTTGGGTTCAGAAGGGACCTCAAGGGGATCCAATTCCAACCCCCCGGTTACCATGGACAGCTACAGAAACCAGCTCTGCCATCCCAAAACATTTCCAGGGAGAAATCAACAATTCTCTCTGACAAAAGCCATCAGACTCAAGGCAAATTCTTTGCTCTTTTTTGACCCAGTGGCTTCTGCTCACCATCCCTTTCCCCTTGCACACAAACATGGATGAAAACACAGCTGTGCCCTACCTGAGGCAGACAAGTCCTCCTCATTGCTGGTGATTTTTTATGCATTTTTTTCTGTTTGGTTTTAGTATGTCCCAGGCATTTACTTCAGATGGCCTGGCTGCTGAAGCCCGGCTCAGAGTGAGGTGCAGGGTTCCGTGCCTTGCCACAGAGTTTGTGCCCATCCCCAGCCAGAGCAGGGAGTGTTTCCCTCAACAGGACACTGTCTGCCAGCTGAACCATAACATGTAAAAATATATTAGAGGAGTATGAGGAGAACTAGGCATGGATTAAATAAATTAACATTTAGGCTTACAACATGACTAGAAGTCCACTGAAACAACAACAAAAAAAGTCTTTAACAGATTTCAGGGAAATTATATCTTCACACTGTGCTGCCCTTTACTTCAGTGGAAATTCATTAGGATGATTGTTTTAGCTCATGTAGGTTGCTGGAGAGTGATGTATGAGTCTCTGGTGGAAGAAGGTGAAGTCTGGTTTAGCTGAAGCACAATGGAAATGCTCAGGTTGGAGCTGCCTGGTTTTCTTGGAGCTTCAAAAAAAAAAAGTGGAAATAGAGGAAATAGAAAATCCAGAGTGACAGCTGAGCTCATCCTAACATAACAAGCACACTGGAAAAGTGAAATGGAGCACCCTGGCATGCTTCAGGGAAAGCCACAAATAATCAAATTGGTTTTTTGCTTGCCACTGAGTACCAGGGGTGATTGTTAATCTTAATGGAATAGCACAGGATTGGCAGTAAAATCAAAAATCAAGTGGGAAGTGGTAGCATTAATGTAACTGCAGTGATTTGAGGGAAATTAACTACAAAACATATAGTGATGGAAAAGTTGAAATGCTGCTCTCTCCTAATGTGTTAAACTGCAGCATCCTGAACAAATAGAGGAAATAGATAGAAAAGTGTTAATATACATAAAAAATGTTAAAGCTAAGCACAGGTTTCTTTGCACCTACAAAATGGAGCACATCAAGCTTGTGAAGCAGTAAAATTTCAAGTTTTTCAAACTTATTTTGACCTAAATTTGAATTCTGGGAGCTGCAAGAGGGGGAGAATGGTCACAAATCACTGAGAAATGCCTTCAGCATTCCATTTATTTTAATTTCAATTCCAGCAAAAATAAATGTTTTTTTGAAAAGCCATGTTTAATGCAGGTCCCATAACATTAGGGTTAAGTTATGTACACACATTATTCCCACGTTAGGTTATGTGCCCATGATATGTGGCAATTTCTCAAGGGTCTGCCCAGATACTCTATTTTTTGGGGGGAGGCAGGGACAGCACAGGCCAAGAGGCTTTAGAAAGGGACTGTAGGCAGATGTAAAGAGACTATCTGGCAAGTCATACCTAATGCCTTTTTTAAAAGCAACAGATGGTGTGTGAACAGGCAGCAAAGCTTATTTTCAGAAAAACCACAACACCAGACACAGTGCAAGTGCAGGCAGAAGGCCACAGATATAAACTTCAAGTTATTTTCAAGCACCATTAGCAGTAAGGAAAGAAAATCGATAAAGGGCTGCCAGGTGAAAGGAGATGGGTTTACTCACTGTGAGATGAGCTAGAAATCAGATCCCAATTTCACCTTAAAAGGAAGACCGTTAAGGGGAGTCATAAAGGGTAGAAACCATCCCTGGAACTTATTTGACAACGTCCCCTTAATGCAGCTGATGTCAAAGCCTTTCCTGACAGACCTGCCTTCGCTAATAGTCTGCTGTCATTTCAAAAGCACTCACAACTTACAGGAAACTTGATGGATCCTGTAAACCCAGCTCCTGTGGCCTCTTCTGAAACCTTCCTGTTCTACCAAGAGTTCTTAACCTGAAGCTGCAGTTTCAAGCAGAGTTCCTGGAGTAATTTCATGCAAACCCCTGCAAGGAGATATTAGAGGTATTTGAGAGAAATCTCAATTCATCAGAGATTTGCTATCACATTAAAACCACCTACAGCTGCCTCTGTAGGCTCTAATCCCACTCAGATCCAGTCTCATTTGTTCAACTGGATATACACCCTGTGTGATACAGAATTCACCCAAGTCCAGTATGACAATCAAAACAATCATTTCACCAGCTGACATTAATATTTCTCACCTTTTCCTCTTTTGAAGCAACCAAAACATTCAAAATAGACACAGAATTAAATATAGCACTGCATCTTATTATGAAATAAAGTTATTCCAAATACTTTTATTAAAGGGGCAGATTTTGGCAGTCCTCCTCATCCTGAAGAGGATCTCACTTCACAAGGAACTCTCTCCAAGTTGTTCATGTCTCATTGAATCCCACTGGCACTGCTCAGGTCAGGAGGGAGGCTGCTTGCTGATCTGTAATTGTTTAAGTACCAGGAAACCTCTTCCAGCTGCTCTGGTGTTGTTGACCTGTGTTCTTTTGAGTACCTTCAGGTGACTCAATCACTTCCCTGGGCAGCCTATCTCTCCCTTTAATTCATGTATGAAAGATGTCCATCTGTTTTTATACCTTGCTTAGAGCCCATGACCTTTTCCTGTACCTTTTTTCCCCAAGTGACACAGCAAATACCCCTTGACCACACGGAAACCTTATCCGGATTAAAAATAATTTGCAGTGGCATCAATCTGTCTCAGGCCAGGATTGTCTAAAAGCACATTTGTCTTCTCCAACAAAGCAATCCATATGCTCACACTGGCCCAGGGACCATTTGTTAAACAAAGAGGTAGAACGTAGGAATCTGGCTGCACATGTCTTTCTCCCTGTATTTTCTGTTTCCCTGAGGAGGACCTGTAATGTTGTTTTATCCTAGATTAAAAAAGGAAAATCTGGAAATAACGGAACATTTTGTTGGTTCACCACTCTGTGGGACTGGAAGAGCATCTGCTGTGACAGGAGGTGAGCATGGCGTGACCTACGTCAGATAACTTCTAGACACATTTGAGCTCTTTGCAAAAATGAAGACAAATTTCCACTATGAATGTTTATTTTCCTCTTCATGAATAAAGACCATCTGAAAGCAGGAAAAAGCCTCCCACTGATTTCGGTAGTGGCTTGTGATCTCAGCTGTCTTCACCTATCAAAACAAAACAGGAATAGAAATATTTTTACATCAAAAAGTCAGGACAAAATCACCAATTAGAAGTCATGACTGCAACAGAATCACTTCTGCTTTGGGGGAGAGCTACAAAATCAGGCCTCAGAGCCACAATTTACCTGTTTGATCCTAAACCTTAAATTTCATTTTAAGATGTTAAGGGGATGCCCATAACTGGGATAACAACAACAAAAATATCTTAAAATTCTCTTTTCTCTGTTTCAGTTAAAGCTTTCAGAAATATGGGAACAAAAATCTGTTCTCTTGGGCAGTTCCAGGAACCACAGTATAACAGCAAAAAGAGTCAGAAGCTCATTGAAAGAGGGAAATGTGCTCAGGAACCCAGAGCAACAAGCAAAAAATCATGTGAATTGCTGCCAATGGTGAAAAATCTCTTTAACTTTGAAAATATGGATCCCTATCCCTTTCCAGATTGTACAGACCATAATGCAGTGTTTGGCTGCTTCCAACTATAACGGTAGAGTGGGATTTTCAAAGATGCTCTGTGTTGGCTTCATTTCAATTCTCATGAAGGCAATGGAAAATTTCAATGGGGTCCATACATGACTAATGTGGAAAATGTTTGAGAGTCTATATTTCCTCTTTTTCTGACCTTTTATTTTGTATGACCAAGCTTTGAGAACACAGATACACTGAGCCAGGTCCAAGAATCTTTTACACCTTCTGGCTGCTGGTTAAAGACACTTGTAAGGAGTTGGGGCATCCAAAGACTTTGCTGATCTCAGCTTTGGAGGCTGGATCTGAAATGCCTCAGTTCAAGCACTGCTGAGCTGAGGATGAAAGGGCTGACATTAACTGTGTAAGGTTCAAGACATATGGTTATCTTTGCTTTAAGACCTTAAACTCATTGCTGTCACTTAATTTCATCTCATCCCATTCAGGACACCAGGTTTGATGTGGTTTTGGTGAAGATCAGTACAAGCTCTCACTGATACCAGCTCTGATGAATTTTGACTTGGATTGAAATTTAATGAATTCAGAGTAAACAGTTGTCACCAGTCTACAGTTTCCAGATCTTCCAACACAACATTTGTTTGTATTGATATCATGTAGAAACATTTGTCTGATGTCTGTCAAAGTAGTTTTTGGGTAAATCATACCCAGAGTGTGGCTGTCACGTTGTCTCTCTCAGTACTTTTCCCCTAAATAGGCAGCTGCTCTAACTGCTGCACAGACCTGGCAGGCACTGAACTGGCCTGTCAGCATGGAGCAGATGATCCCAAACTCTCCCCGAGCTTGGAAATATTAATTCAGTAATAAGCAACAACAAAAAGTTATATGGGAGGGGAAAGACGCTTGCAAAATCTTCTTTGCTCATGAGCAGAAGTGACACAAGCCCAGGGTGCCAGGTGGGAAATGCTACAGAGCAGGACATGGTATGGTGGCCCTGATGCCCCCAAAATTATGGATTGAGGCTGGTGAATGGCTCAAGGTGCCTCTGTGGAGTCACACCTGGGGCCTGGGGCTCAGCAGCACCTCGAGACTGGGAGGACCTCAAAGAAGGCTGCAGGGAGGAGCAGGGAGATGGAGTGCAAGGATGGCTGAATCCAGTTTAATGTGTCATGATGTTGATGCACTTATCCAAGTACAAGAATTTCACTGCACAGAGATTCTCTGCTCCCCCAAGAACACAAAGACAAGGACAGTTCATTCCTTTCTTTTTGTGCTTAGTAATAATACTTAAACTTATTCCTTAATAAATGCTTCAAACTAACAGTTCAACAAGTTATTCTGATTGAGTTTGTGAAGCACATGTAACAACCTCAACACAAATCAGGACCTAACTCATCACCAGTCAGGTCTCAGCCATTTAGGAGACAGAGTCACTTAACTGATGTGAGCAACTGGATTTTTCTCTCTTAAAAGTTGCTGTGTGCAATATTGCTGGAATATGGAGCTGGTGAAACCAAAGAACAGGCACTAAAACAATATGTCTGACTTTTGAGAGGCATGCCTTTTTTTTAAAGATTAACCAAATCTTCAGAATTCAAAGCAAAACAATTTCAAACCAAGGAAGTTCAATTTTCAAGCAAATGCGTTCTGCATAGTTTAAAAATCATGTAAACACTATTAATTTCCTATTTACAGCACATAATTCTGTACTCTTTTGTTTATCACCTTTTAAACATGTAATTACTGTATATTGTAATGCACATTAATATCGTTTATTGTACATAGTTTATTTTAACAAAATAAATGTATTGCAAAGTATTTTGACAGCATCCTTTTGGGGAGGTGTGCTGGAGTGTTTATTTTCCCAGATGCTAATCACATGCACCTTGCAGGACATTTCAGGTCTGAAAAGCACCTCCCAGCATACTGGCAAGGAAGATGATGAGCTGTGCATGCTGTGGTCCAGCAGCCAGGGCACGTAGAGTCAGGAGGGAAAGTGAAAGGCTTTTGGTGATGAAGTTGTTACATGAGGAAGGACAGCCCTGCTGGTCTGAAAACAATAATATGTAGTATGACTGGCTCCAGTCTTCCAGGGATTCAGTGCAGAGATGTGGAATTTGTTTGTTAGACAATAACAAAATTAATTACAAAAAAAAGTGCCTTTGTGACCCAGCTCTTCGTTAAAATTCATTTCAAGACCAGAAGCAATCTCATTGACCAGCTGGTCTGGTCTTCAAGTTACACCTAAAAATCCTACCATTCCTGAACAACATTCCTCATCTTGATTGGACCAAAGCAAGTTTCACCAGAGGAAGGCTCTTTTCATGTTCCTGCAGCTTGTGAACCCCAGCAGGTTTAACTAGCCCTGCCTGGAGCACTCGCAGAGAAAAGACAAAGCATATCAAGGTTTATTCCTAATACAAAGACACTGCAGCCCAAATCCCTGGCTGCTATAAATGGATTCATCCTCAGAGGAGCCAGGACAATCCAAGAGGGCACAGCCTGGAATGTATTTTATTCACTTTCCCCCAGAGGAAGGTGGTATTACTCACAGACTTTCCATGCCCTGATTTTATCTGGGAAGAAGTGGCACAGAGGAGCCACATGTCTGGGGTTAACTGCAACATGCCAAAGGCATTCCCCAGAGCAGAAAATTCCAAAATTGCTCCCAGATAAGGCTGGGTGGACGCAGCCCAGAGAAGGATTCCTCCATGCAGCCCTGCTGCTTTCACATTTCCTTGAATACCCACTCCTGGCAGGATGTTGGGTAGATAGGCTTTGCTTTGACCCTGGGCACTGGTTCCAATGTTTTCCTGTGAGTACAGTGAGAGCAGGAGGCAGCAGCCTGTGCCATCTCCCAAAGAGAAATCCAGTCAGTGCAGGGAACACTCATCTGGGGAGGCGTCCTGCCCTCCCTCTCATGGCAACTCAGCTCTGTAGGTGGGGTAGGATACGCTGATTTCTGGCATGGTCATTCGGGCTGGGCACAGCAGCTGCAGGGGAGCTGAGCTCCCAGGGCCAGTGGACTATTGTGGCTGTCACAGAACAAGAGGGTGTTTTGACAAATCACTGCATGGCAGTGACAACTGCTGTTCAGGTTAAATGAGCTACGATAAACCTGAGGATACAGATGTGACTGGTTCACAAGGGTCACAGCCCCTACACTGCAAAACACACTGTAGAGAGGAAAACATCATCTGTAGCGTCATTCCCAGTGTCCAAAAGGGAAACTGAGGCACAAAGAAATCCACTGCTTTTTGTGGGACAGAAATCCCTGAGGTGTCACGGCCTTTGTGACAAACACTCCTTGCAAATGCATACCAAAGAGAGACAAGATGTTCAACTGCTTTGGACAGGATGGGTGGTGAGATCCAAATCCATGGCTTTAAAGAGCATTAAAATGCTCCTAAGGAGGTGATTTTTGCCTGGGAAGAAGCTTCTCATGCTCTGAAATACATGGGCTGTGTTGACTGCCTACAAATTCTGAGCAGGGTGTCCCACCCCAGCTGCAGCATTAAGGCTGAAACTAAAGACCTGGTCACAAGTTGTGACAGGACAAGGAGTAATGGTTTTAAACAAAATCATTGATTGATTTATACAATCTTTTTTTTTACAGTGAGGATGGGGAAACACTGGCTAGAGAGGTGGTGGATGCCCCATCCCTGGAAACATTCTACATGAGGTTGGACAGCGCTCTGAGGAACCTGGTCTAGTGGAAGATGTTCCTACTCTTTGCAGGCAGGCTGGACTAGAAACGACTCAAACTATTCTTTGATTTGAAGTATGAAAGTTGGTGTGAATTTAACAGAATTAAGACCAACTAGTGTAATAAGTTCTGGGGAGAAAGTTTCACATTTGCAGTCTGGTGTTGATAGGACTTCTGTCACTCAGGGCAGATCCACAGCATCTCTTTTGCTCCCCTCCTTGAAAGATCATCTCAAAGTGGCCTTTTGCTGACTTGGTTTCATCCTTCCCACCTCCCCCTTCTGCTCCCCAGCCTGGCTGCATCAGTCAAAGCTCCTCTCCCACCCTGCAGGGTTTTGTTCTGATCACTTGCTGAGGTTTCTACTGTCTCGCTGTGTCCAGGTACAGCCCTGGTTTCCTGCTGGCTGCAAAGGAAGGAAGTTTGCCACTTTCTAACCCTGCCTCTAATCCTCAGACTGCAGCACAGCCAGACTCCATCACAGAATTTCAGTGAAGGAAATGACTTCACACCAAGGAGATGTTTTGCAGGTGTTCCCAGCTCTGGCAAAGAGTTTGTGGGAGCTTACAGATATTCTGCGTGAGGAATCTCTACACACAGAAGAAGAGGGACACATTGCTTTAAATTGCTTTCATACTACAGCTTTGAGGTTTATTAAGGACACAAAACAATTTGCAGGTTTCCCATAATAACTGTAATTCCAATTGACAATATCAGAGGGATCGTGAGGTGCAATTTGAAACAAAACATGAGGACTTTTTAAAGGGTAGTTAAACTCTCCATCAGCAAAAAAAACTGTTCCTGCTGCTGTTGGACACAGCAGTCTCTATCCAGAATTACAGAAGGTAGGGTGATAAAATCACCTTCTTCCTACTCAGTCATAGTACAGCTTTTACGGATAAAAAAAAAAATATATATATCAACTATTAAATTACAGGTTAAATTAAATCTGTCTCAGTGTGGATAGGACACCAGGGGAAGTTTCAAGCATGCATCCCTGCAAGTGAAGGTTACTGCATCCAGGAAATAAGGCACTGAGAGGGGGAGTCAGGTGCAGGTATTACTCTGAGCAGCAATTCTCTCCTAATGGTTATCTGAGAAGGTGTCTTTGTTTTATGAGCTCCTGTGGGCCTCTCCCACTTGGCAAATCTTCGTTCACTTAATTTCCCACTTTGCTCAGGGGAGAAATGAGGGCTAAATATGAATGTTTTCTCCTGCAGGTGGGAACCAGGGAACAAAGGCACTTGTGTGGCTGTGGTCACAGGGGGCTCTTGTGGCAGCTCCCAGGTGTCCCCCCAGTTTGTAAAGAGTGGGTCTGAGGAGGTGTGAAGTGTCCTGTGTAACGTCTGCTCTCTTTCCTGTGCTGGCCTTGTCTCATCCACCATTACTGGACACTCCACAGCTTTCCTACAAGCACATCTGGCCATCCCCGAGCTCCATGTGCACCCTCAGAGGAGCCGGTCTCCGTGGAGCTCAGCAGCTCAGGGAACTGTGGGAACACCCTTCCTTAGCCCCCTCTTTCCCACCACCTCAGCCAGGGGCTCACTGAAACCAAACCATGATCGTTGCATTTTGGCTTGGTCCCTCTGACTCTGGAAATTGTCAGGAGAGATGCCTCGGGCTCTGCAGAGTCTCACTGATGCCACGTGAAGCCATTTCCCCTCCAATCCCTGGACAAAAGCAGATGGTTCTGCACATTTAATGTGTTTCTCTCTTTTTTTTTTTTTTCCTTTTTTCAGGAATTGTCCCTTGTGAGGTTTGTTTTTTTTTAACACAATAGCTCCAATTAAGCAAAGCCCTGAAACACATGCTTAACTGGAAAAGTCCACTGATATTAAGCAAAGCACTTTATCATGAGCTTAAGTCCTTGGCTGAGTCAGGGCTGAGTATGCATTCTCCCTAATTTCAAGGTAGTGATCTGAATATTTATTTCCATTTTGTCGGCCTTGAGTCCTTTTTCTTTGACTGTTATTCCTGAATGACTGCAGGGTAAGATTAACCAATGGGGCTGGGAGGGGGAGGTGGTGCAAGTGTTGGTAACTGCATTGATGTTACTGGGAAGAAGCTAAAGCCCAGATGAATCAGGCTGCCATGGAGGAGGCAATGCCTCTGTGGGGTGTTTCCACGCCCCAGTGGCTGTTCTGTCCACGTGCACTTTGTGCAGGGGGGAAATGTCGCACTGAGTGCAAAGCTCATGAGGAGGAAGGGAAACTGCAACGTTTCTTTTTACCATGGGATTTGCTATTGTAAGACTGTGCTCTGGGTTTCTACAGCAATAATGCCTCGAGCAGCATGAGGAGAGGGGATTAAGCCTCATCTGCCCAGAAAAGCCAGTGATTAGGAGCATTAGAGGGTGAGATCAAATTCTGGGCTGATTCACACCCTCCAGAGTGCCGGAGGCACTGAGGGCATGAAGCTGGGGGAGAATCCATCCCCTCCTGGCCTGAGTGGGCACGGGAGGTCAGTAGGTCTCACACTCGGTGGTGGCAGTGGAGCAGAGGTCACAGTCACAGCGGATGGCCACCGGGTAGGTGTAGAAGGGGTCCACGCCGGGGGCACAGCGGGGCAGCTTCACCGTCACCATCCTGGTCTCGTTGTAGGTGCAGATCCGGTGGTGGGACTCGATGTAAGGCGGCTCCAGGATCGGCTTCTGCGGGGGAGAAGAGCTGGCCTCGGGCAAGATGCAGGACAAACATCTGGAGCCCCAGCTTCCTCGAGGAGATTTTGTGTAAATAGAGAAGCTACTGGATCAGGTGGAAGGGGCCATGGAAATAAACTTTAGGCTACATCCTTCAACGCTTGCCTCTTGGAGCCCTGCCATGGAGGGGAGTGGGTGCGTGTATGTGTTTCAGTTTGTTTAAAGCATAAAGCTCCAATTAAAACCTGCTTGAAGGAAGACAAAAGATTATCCCAAAAGCTGTTTTTTAGCAGAGTATGAGTGTTCCGACCAAATGCTGCCAAAAGCAGCTGCTTTCTTCCAAAAGCATTGATTTTCCATCAAACACTTTCTGCTGGAAACCCTTCATGTGCACAAGCTTGCTAAGAGCAGGGGTGCATGCAGGTGCCAAAGACTGGGGCTTTTTCTCAGCCAGACCAGTCTTCCCTGTCAGGCTGCACTTCCCACAAATCCCAGTGGCTGTGCAGTGTGGGGAAAGCTCTCGGCACAGCAGCCAGCATAGAAGTCTGCAATTCCTCCTGAGAAAATCAGCTTGGACAGAGACCCCAGCCATCAGAAGATGATGGGAGCCTGAAGGTCTTGAAACCCACCCTGCCATGTGGTATCACAGTGGCACTGGTTTTGCTGAAGATTCCAGGAATGAGCAGCATACACAGGAATGGGAGCCACTGCCTAAGGTAACACAGCCAGGAGAGACATTTTAATTTCTTTCTTTCCCTCGGTGCTGTGCAAAATCTCTCCCTGGGAACCAAGAAGGACCACATAGGAGAGAACAGATGCAACATTTCAGCAAGAAGATGTGCAGACACCCTCCCTCTCACAAAGCCCCCATCCAAACACATTGTGGTGCTTTCTGGAAGCTGTTGAACCCACAGCCAGGTTCATTCAGCTGAACTGCACCCTGGGGGTACTGAAATACATCAGGAGAGGCTGCAAGGTCTGAGCTGCCAGAGGAGCTTGGGAGTAGGGGGAAACAGAAGTCAAAGGAACCTCATCCCAGTGTGGAATCTGGCCACTGGTGGCCTTTCCCCTCATGCCACCAAGTCATGAAGAAGGGGAGTCAGGGCTGGCACTCAGACTCTGGCTCCTCCTCTGGTCACTTATGTAGAGACCTTTTCTTCATGTGGACAAACCTCCCTGAGTCACTCAAGATTTTCCAAATAAACTGGAACTAGCCCCTTGATCATTCCAGTTGCAGAACAACACAGCCAGAAGGAAACTTGTTCTCTGACATGTGTGGATGTACATATGCTCTTTCTTTCTCCCTCTGTACACCCCTAAAACTTAAGTACTTCATATTTATACAGGGCTGTGACTTAAAACAGGACCAAATTAGAAACAGACATTATCTTTGGGATTTACTTTTTGGAACAAAATATATTACCCATCAGTCAGGAGCTCCATCTTAATCTCCAAGGAATACTTCTTTTTCCAAGCTAAGTAATAAAGTCCCCCTCTCCTTAAGTGTTCACGCTGTAAGAGGCTTTTGGACTGCGTAGTAAGAGCATTACATAAGTGCTTCATTAATATCATCACATGGCTCCCGTTCCCCTTTGGGGCAGTGGGAGGAGGGAGGGGACAGCCAGCAGCAAACGCTGATGATGGCAGCCAGGGGCCCATGGAGCGGGACTCGGTGGGTGGGTGTCTCTAGAGGGCTTTTCCTGAGGGGCAACTTCCAGCCAGGGATGTCCCTGGGTCACAGCCTCACCTCCCAGGTCTCGCAGCGGCCCCAGCAGGCGTCCGTGGTGACCCTGAGCCCACGGCAGCCGGGTTTCCTGGCCAGGAAGGTGAATTCCCTCACGGCACAGCCCACGAACGTCCGCAGGTCGAAGGCCGAGGCCTTGGTGGCGGCGGCGCGGCCGCACAGCAGCGGGACAAGGAGAGCTCCCAGCATCAGGCAGTGGAGCTTCATGCTGAGGGCAGAAGGGAGAGCAGGGGAGGGTTGGGAGAGCCAGCACAACCCAGATGGCAAGAAGCGCAAGTGGACGGGCTCAGCTGAAGCAGGGGTAGCCCTTCCTCCTTTCAAACAAAGAGTTACCTGTCCTCACTCAGCCTGGGAGGAGAGGGGCAGGTGGAGGAATGAGTGGTCACTACTCTTAGAAGTGGAAAATCTCAGTGAAAATGTCTGTCACAGAATGCAGCACTGTGGAGACTTTCCCTGCAGAGCAGTGGGAGTTTGCCTGGGCAACATAAAGTCACCAACCCCACTGAAATCTCCATACTGCAGATTTGTTTTGCTGCGTATGTCTTTCTGTCTCCCTGTTTGGGTTGTCCTGAGCTCACACAAACCAACAGCTGCATAGTTGGGAGCCAAGCATCCCTGAATTTGTGCTATAATCTCAGCATCTCCCAGAAGTGTTACTGGAGTTGCCAGTACCAGCACTGGACTTGTGCCATTCCTCTCCCAGGGCTGCAGCCAGAGGGGCTGGCTGTCCCTTCAGCACAACTCAGACCCAACCCAGGCTGCCAAGCTGGCAGACAAGGGGGGACATGGCCGAGGTGACCAGAGGAACCCTGGACTCCTCACCCCTGAGCAGCCCTGCATCCACCAAGACCCTCTGATACCTGTTGACCTTCTATCTCAGCAAAGAAAGCAAGCAACTTCTCTGGAACAGCTCTTCTGTCAAAAAACGAGCTGGAAAGAAGCTCTAAGCCACGAGGTCCATTTTACAATCTACATACTATTATTGCATTTAAATATAGCTATCTTAGAAAGCCCAGATTTGACACTCAATTTTGAGAAAGTCAGCTCTGTGTGGGGTGCAGACTGGTCTGGGGTCTGTCCTCCACTGGACAGACCAAAATTAAGTGAGCTGGGACTGCCATTTGCCTGGCTGAGGCTTGAGTCTCTAGGCTCCTGTTAAACAAAAGGATTTAAATTTGCTAAATCAGAGCTTTAGAGCAGCACATGATGTTTGCATCACATATGTCACTATGTACACACTAAAGTCTTACATGTGATTAAAGAGAGTATGTTTATATATAATCTTCAATAGGGTAAAAAAAAAGCTAAAATTCCTTACTTTTAAAAGAACATATGTAGAGCAAAATAGACAAACTTCAGAACAAATCAAACATTTATCCTTTGCCACTTTAGCAAACCCTGCTGCTTTATTCATGAGCCAGAGCCATGACAGGGAGCAAACACAGACGTGCACTCACCTAACTCGTTGGAGTCAGAATTCCTTTTGCAGTTTTAAATTGCAGATGGTGTTTCAGGATGTCAGAGGGAGCGGCAGGAGACCTGCACTGCAATCTCTGTCAGCTCTGTGATCAGCAGATCTCCCCAGCAGCTGCTACTGGGATGTCTAATTGCCCAAATTTATAGAAAGGGTCTTGTCAATCAAGGCAGATCCTTGCTTGATCTACCCAAGGCATCAAAGCCATTGACTGTAAAGCAAGGCTCCCCTTTCCAGCAGTGATTAGCTTCAAGGGAATTATTGTTTTTGCAGGTTATTGTTTCATAACCTGATCAAAAAAGGAGTACCTTGGTGAGTGAAATTATGAACATGCACTGGGGCAAAAAGGATTTTCTTTTCCATAATGGAATATCAACACCTCTGCAAAGGAATTGGAAGCTGGCTCTGAAATTATCATTAGCCTTCTAAGTAAACATCCTCAAGGGAGACTTCTAAGATATTTGTACAAAAAAAATGCCTGGATTTTTGTCAGCTGCAGAAGATCTTATTTTACTCAACTTCTTGTACAAGCAAGGGCAAGGGATGGGGGGAGGAGGTGTGAGCTTGCAAGGAGAAGTGTTCTTCTCTTGGAGAGCCAGGCAGCTGAAACACAGGTGAGCACCACTGTGAAAGGAAATTTAGAAATCATGTCCTCCGCCTTCACTGTGCAAACCCAATTTTCAGGACAGGGAGCAGCTGAGGAACTTGGTCCTGTGAAAAACTTGCTGGCCAGTGAGTTCTTAAAAGATGAGTGGGAGAGAGAAGTGCAGCCATAAACTCACACAGTGGCCTGGAGAAAGTCACCTCCCTTCCTTTCCACCATGGATGGACAGCGACTTCCCAGCTCCAGGACCCAGAAAAATCCAGAAAAGACAGGGCAAGTGTCAGGGATTAAGGACTCCTCAGGATGATGCTGTCAGAGGCAGCCACAGCAATACAACCCAGCCATGAGAAATCACTGGGGAAACCCCAGCTCAAATAAAAAACAAAATTAGTAGAGAGCAAAAAAAAAAGAGTAGAGGAAAAAAACCACAACAACCAAGAAAACAGCATCTGTTGGTGTCCAGAACATGCATCTTATCAAATATGAAGCAGTGATTACTATGAGCTTGTTAATTTGCCTTACAAATATCCAATACACACTTCTGTTGGATTGCACTCAGGCTTTCTATAGTATGAGCTATGGAAAACAACAAATTGCCATTGAGGAAATGAGATATTGAACCATTCAGGACCAAACGAGGTACACCACAACAGTGCTCTCCCTTTTTCAGGGTGAGGAACCCACGGCTCGAGGTCCTTGTTGCACTGCCCTCATTTGGTGCGGCAGCAGAGCTCACACTTGTTCTCAAACCCCTGGGAAGCCCAGAGCACTCGCTCTGTTTCATTATTCAGCTTGGAGCAGACACACAAGCTGGAATGTAAAAGGTTATTTACTCTCAAGGTCTACCTTTTCTGTCTAAATTAGGAAACAGTGACTGGAACAAGTGAAAGAGGGAAGGGATTGTCTGCAAAACAGAAAAGCAGCAGCCATTTAGTGCTGTTGCCATATTGCCATCATGACATGGGAAACAACTGCTTCAAATAATTAATTCATTTAACAGAAACCAAAATAAAAAAAAATAAGGAACAGAATTTTTAATAAAAATTTTGAGAAGTTAGGAGAGAGATGTTTAAAATCATCTTGGGGGGATGTTTAAAATCTATCTCCCTCATTGCTGTTCCCAGTCTCACTGGCAGTAAAGGACTCCAGGTTGAAGGGAAGGGTGATCAGGTGAGACATTGGAGGAATGGAGGTGTTGTAAATGTCTCCATCAGATCACCAGACAATGTCCCAAACACCTATTTCCCCCACTGAAACCAGTAGGGAAAAGCAGGAAATTCAAAGAGAAATGAGATCACAGGAAAGTCAAGAGGATCAGCCAAAGTCTTGTCACTGATCTAAAATGATCAGCAACTTTCCACTAAAATAACCCTAAATCTACTTTTCTATACTTTTCATTGACCAAAAATAAAGCTAGAAAATAAACTTTGAAAGCTTTTTCAAAAAAATACAGTTTAAAATTTCCTGACTTATGGGGAAAGCATGTAAAAGTGAAAATACAGAATTTTAGTCCCCTTTATTTGGATTCTGGAAATGTGCCAGCAAAAATCAGCCCTAGATTAGAGGCAGGTACAGGAAATACGTGCCAGATGGCAGATGAACCAGCTTTGACAGATCCCTCTTCTTCTATGGATTAAAAAACCAGGTGCTGGAGTTTTTGTGTAATTCAGCTTGGTTTCAGAGACTTCAGCTAAGTAAGATCCTGTTCTCTCGTCTCCATTTGTACTGAACAGCCCCTTAGAGTGAAACAAAAGAGAAACTGCAGACTCTCACTTATTCTGTCTCTAGAAAATCCTGTCTGTTTGTGGGACAGACACCGATTCCTGGAGGATTTGCATTGTGTTGTGTGAAAAGCCTGAGTGCTGCCTTTTTCCCACACAGAGTTTTGCTGTCTTACTGCTCTGTGAGTTTATCTCACTTAAGTTAATCAATAAATACACCAACAGGATTTCAAATTGGGTTGGTCATGAGGAAGGAGCTGAGATGAGCTATTTAATGAGACAGACCAAGGGAAATACCAGTGCTGGGGGCTGCACACAGTAAGCACTGCAGAGAGCCATGTAGGCTGAGGCACGCCAAAAGAACCTGGTGGCCACTCAGGCCAGAAAAGACAGCGACTGGACAGGAGATATTTAATGCACTGCACACCAGAGGGGTTTGGAAAGGTGGGTGTTAGTTCAAAAGTACGACAGAAGGAGAAATGGGTGAGGAATCCAGGTGGTGTGGGATGGCTGGCCAGGTTCACAGGAGGTGGCATCCAAGAGAGGTTAGGATTCAGTTTAGAACAGAGTAAGTCATAAAACTATCAGGTAGGATACATGGCTATAAATGTTAGATGTAATTTGATGAACTCACAGGAAAAAAATAGCACTGGAATCACTTTTCCTTATACAAGTTAACACCAGACTTTATGTCAATAGGTTGTTTGCTCTTTGCTGGTAGTTTTGAAAAAGAGATAACTTTTACATCCTGAAAACAGCATTTCAAACAAGTGCATTAAGATTATTTAAGCCATCCCCACAGCTGCTGCGTGTTTGTCTTGGAGTGCGACTTTCTGTCATTTTTCTGCATTTTGAAAGAATGCAAAGAGTTGCTTTGTAAAGGGACAGACAAAGCAAGTTTAACCTTGAGAGGGCACGGCTGTAAATGAAAATCAAAGGCAGTAAGTAAAGCTCCTCAAAGGGCTCTGATAGAAACACTGCCAAGTAAAAGCACAGGGAGCAAAATGCAGCCATCAGGAAACACATTCTCGGGCAGGAATTAGATAAATGTGGGCTCTCCCTGCTCTCAATGGGACACCAGTCCCCGCTGAAGGTCTCGGGCACACAAAGCTACTTCTGCTTTAAAAGACTTTCTGCTCATTTTGCTTCCTGGGCTTAACACAACACGAGCTGGCACCGGCTGAATGAGCATTAGGGGAGAAGAATGGAGTCGGGAAAGAGGATTTCTTGAGGCTGCCGTGGCAGTAAATCACTCCACACTCAGTACTCAGGGGAATGACCCCTCTTAGAGAGGAGACAAACGCTCCTTGCAGCTTGTGGGGGTACCTGTGTTAGGAATGGCAGAGCAGCCCAGGGAACACACCTGTAAAATCCAGCCCTGCAGATCTGCTGGGCTGGGGAAAAGCTCTGTGCTGACTGCAGCAAAATCACAGCTGCCTCAGCAGCACGGCTGTTAGAAGGAATCTGTCAGACACTATTCTTCTCTTCCTTTTCCATCAGGCTTGGAAAATGAAATCCAAGGATGAGGCTTAACAGTAACAAAAAACACTAATCCACAGTTTGCTTGAGGCACATCTATCCTGGAGAGATAACACTCTTCCGCTAAAAAAGGCCTGTAGCTGTGATGGATTCAATCCAGAGGAGAACTAATGAAGGTCCTACGGACGCTAGAAGAGCTGAGGCTTCTCAAATTTGTTAATGTGCATCTCTAACATACAGGTATTGCACCCAAACAAGGTAATTCCAGTTAGATAAATCCATAGCAGAACTGCAGGTTCAATTCAGAACCTGATCATAACCTGATTTGATACTATATGGACAAAAACTACTTTTGAACACGTTTACTAAAATTCCTTTTTTATATGTTGATATACAGGGTACCTCAGAAAAGCTAATTTCTCAGACCTCGAACTTTGAGCAAAATGCTTTGCAATTAGAAAACAGAACGAAAACTATAAAGGCAAAAAATAAAGACTCTCCATTGTCAAGAAAATAACAGGTTCCAACAAAATTCATCCTGACCCAATGGCAAAGGATAGCAAAATTTAAAATAAAAGATGTGATGCACCAGACCGGTTTGTCTGATATCTGTCCCAGTCTGGCTAATGCAAATATTGATTCCAGAGTCCTACTCCACTGTGGCTGTAAATCACACGGTGCAAAGATTAACAACTGCTGAAGACACAGTTCTCAAAGCCTGACTGGCAGGAAGAATTCACCTGCAACAGGGGCATTCCTGGGGAGGTCCCTGAAGGTTATGGGGTTGTGATGTCTGCAAAGGGGAAAGGGGTAAGGGGACAGACATAAAAACACATATCCAGAATGGATTAGGAGGAGAGTAAAGGTACGCCACCGAGCCCAGGCTGTGGAACTCCTCTCTCATGGTCCTTAGGAAAGTAAGGAGACTCATTTCTTGAGGCTGCCAATCCTTGCTCTGGAAGAGTGTATTTGTCAGGCACAGCTCCTGATAGGAAGCAAACACCACTTCACCACACTGTTGGTAATGTTCTTCTCAGTTTTCTCAGGCGCTTTGGAGAAGTGTGCACCCTTACATTGTCATCAAACACAGCCACATTTTCTTCCCTGTTAAACTGTCTCTTCATGGTGATGATGCTGACCACATTCAGCCCAGAATCTGAATTCAAGAATTCAAATCCAATGGAATTGGCTGAATATTGATGAGAGAGAGAACTGGGCTCTCTAATTGTACACCAGGGAATTGCCTGGAGATTTGATCTGAGTTCATTGCAGTGTGGAAAAGATGTCTCCAATAAATACAGATGCTATGCAAACTTTCATGTGGCTGACAGTAATCACTTCAGCTCAAGTCACTGCTGCACTCCATACCTTTCCTCTAGAAGACTTTTTTAAAAAGGCGTTTTAGTCTTTTAGGGCAGAATAACAAGCAATGACACAGCTGCTCTGGGCTCAGAATTTGAAGATGAAGGTTCTTAATCAAAACTACAGAAGTTCAAAGATGCATTAATTCAATAATTTCCCTACCATTCATGGCCACTGCACTGGAAAACAGACACCTTGTCTGACTCACATCACCCCCAGTGCTAATGCTCCGTTTTTAACATCGCCTTCATGATGAGTGAAGTCTGCAAATTAGACAAAGCTGGGAATTAAGTCTCCTGAAACAAAGCTACTGTCTCTTCCTGTGAATCCTGTCAGAATAAACTCATAGAACTATTGAGCTAATCAAATTCCAGCCAGGAAAACAAACACGATGAGAGTCCCAAACCCCAGAGAGGCACTTGGCCAAATCAAACCTCGGCACAGCATAGACCCAGACACTAACAGGCAAGAAGTGTCAGAAGCAGACAGAACCAAATTTTCCAGCCTGAACTCTTTCTACCCCCTGGGGAAATGTGGATCTCAGTCAATACTTTGAGTCCTCAGACCATTTCCAGTTTAAGTTCTTCACCCTGCTCCAGATTCATCCCATGTCATGGGACCAGCAGGGCTCACAGAGGCCAGGAAGAAAAATGGGATTGCGCAGACCAGAAACAAACCCCACCACCACACAGACAGCTGAGGTACCAGAGCCTGCCCAGGTTTCTCTTGTCTCTCTTGAGTCACCAGCCTATCAGCAACTGAAGAATTGCCAGAGGAGGAAGATAAGAGGAGTGAGAGATAACAAAGATCCATCTTCCACCTCTGAGCATCACTGCCACAGGCACATCACACTGGGACTGTCTCACCACTCTCTCAGGGAAGAATTTCTTCCTAATTAACATCACTCATTATAGTTTACAGCTTATTTACAAATTCTGATATCACAGTAGTAACGATCTCACCTGAGCTGAAAGTTCATGAGAGCTTGCACTCTCCTGCATATGGATTAATCAATAGAGATTAACTGAAAAGAGTACCACAAATTCAATTTTATGGTGCTAATGCTACACACCTCTGCCTTGCTTCAAGCACGCTTTTTATTCTGCAGTCTTTGTAAGCTATGTCGACTTTAATTAGATCAGACAGATAAATCCTGATAAAAAAACCACTTTTGTCATTTAAAGACACTTTCAAGCCAGACATTAATTTATAAAGATCAGACAGCCTAACAAGACAAGTTTCATGTTTCACAGACCTTCATACAGTATTTGACTCAGACAGTGTCAGCTATATCCTCTGAAGTTCAAAGGTCAAATATGTAAATCATGGCTGAGTATAATAATTTCTTGCTTTGCTTGCAGCTGGCATGGGGCAAATAGATGTTGAAATCCAGCTGCTTAAATCCTGGATCATCCATTTAAGTTTTAACCCAGCAGTGAAATGACTAAAAGGTATGTTTGCAGAGGTGTTTGCCAAACTGTACTCCAGGGATTCCCACTCGACTCGAAGTACTAAAAGACTCTGAACTTCTTGGACATGTAAAGAATACAACGTACAGATGTTGCTTTATAAGGAAAATGCATTACAAATGACTCACAGATTAAGATGGAAAGATAATAAAATGCTAGGTTTGACTCAAAACATAAGGCTAGAAAATTAAATTTAAGGTTTGCCTCTTTAATTAGCATCAGGAACCAGTTGTCATGCAGGCTCCAGTTTCTGAACACTTTATAAAGCATCACCCAAGAGCAACAAGCACTGTAGGTTAAATTCACCAAGGTTAGCAATGGCTAAATCTCCCCTGACACTGGAAGGGGAAAACTGCTGGCCTGTTCTTCCTTTAGAAAAGCCTCCTCACAGAGATTGGCAACTGGATGCCGAGACACAGAACAAACTCCAGAGCCACTGCCCAACATCTACTGATTTTCCTGCTTTGGGTGACATTCCCTGCACAGCATGGAGAGCACTGGTGGAACTGTGTCTCTAAAGAGACTGGTGCCAGTGAAGCTTCTGGACATCACAGTTGCGCAGCCCTTCTCAACTGAAAAATCACCTTATTTCTTTTAATCAAGGAGCCAGAGTGTTGACAGATTAAAATTATCTAATCTGCTCTCTTCCCTCATTCAAATTGTTTGAATGCATGCGCAGCGCCGTGTCCAGGCAAAGGTTTTCCAAACCTTCTAATTAATACATAAGAAACAGAGAGTGGCTGCAGGCTGAGCAACACAGATTTTGCCTGACCCAAGGGGAACTCTGGGATAAAAAGGATTCTCCATGTCACAGGAAAGTGGGAACTTCAAACCATGGTCCAAGGAACCCTGCTTTGTGTGGTCTCCTTGTCACCATTGTCAAGGGGTTTTATCACCGATGCCATTGGACACTGAATTCTCATACATTTTTTAAAAAGGCTCGGGGCATTTCATCCAGACATGGCATTATTCAGAATCTCTCCTCTGCCACACCTGTTTGGCACATGCAAACAGGAAATTACTGGAGGCACTAAATGCAGCTCCCCACTCCTTCTGTGACCCTCTCCTCAGCACTGAAGAGATCAACAACCTCTCTAAACCCCACACAGAGGTCAGCCTAAAACAGTCACCTACAAGGACAGGTAAAACCACGGAATCATTTAGGATGGAAAATACTTTTGAGATCATTGAGTCCAACTGTTAATCCAGCACTGCCAAGCCCACCACTACACCTTGTCCCAAGTGCCACATCTGCAAACTTTTAAATACCTCCAGGAATGGTGATTTAATTTCCCTGAGCAGCCTCTGCCAGTGTTTGACCACACTTCTGGTGAAGAAATTTTTCCTAATGCCCAGTCTAAAATTTCTTAATGCCCAGTTTCTTAATGCCCAATCTAAATGTCCTCTGGCACAACTTGAGGTGGTTTCTCTTGTCCTATTCCTTGTTATTCGAGAAAACAGACTGACTCCCACCTGGCTACAGCTTCCCTTCAGGGAGCTGTAGAGATTGAGAAGGTCTCCCCTGAGTCTCCCTTTCTCCAGGCTGAGCCCCCCCAGCTCCCCCAGATGCTCCTCACAGGACTTGTGCTCCAGACCCTTCCCCAGCTCTGTTCCCTTCTCTGGACGAGTTCCAGCCCTTCCAGGTCTTTCATGTCGTGAGGGGCCCAAAACTGAACCCAGGATCTGAGGCCTCACCAGTGCCCAGCACAGGGGGACAGTCACTGACCTGCTCCAGCTGCCACTCTGTTGCTGACACAGGCCAGGTTCCGTGGCCTTTTTGGCCACCTGGGCACAGCTGGCTCATGTTCAGCCACTCTTGACCAGCACCCCAGGCAGTCAGAGCAAGAGATCCAGACTGAGCTTTCGACTGACACGGCTGAGACAACCCTACCCTGATGCACTGGGCAGTAGCAGTCAATTGTTTTCCTGGACGTAAGACACATGTGATGTGTTCACAAATGCCTTGTCTCTTTCATTCCTTAAACATCTGACCATCTTTCAAGGCAGATAAAAATTTGAACAGATTTTGACTGGTCTTTTCACCTCACTGTAGCACCTCCAGCTTCAAAGCTTCATTCCAAACCCGCAATTTTCCCCAGCGTCCCCTCTCTTCTCAGGTCTGGGGCAGAGCATGGTCCATGCAAGGTCCCTTTTTCCACAGTCTACAAAATACTGGTCCACTTCCATTACAGGAGGCAAAAACAGGTGGTACACACCTTGCTTCTCAGTATCAAGGTGACATTTACTGCAGTCCTTCAGTACTGCATCTACCCTCCTGGATGCATTTGATATTCTCCAAATAAAGCAAGTAAAGGTAGTTACACAACTTACTTTCCAGTTTTTTTCTCATGTGAAAGAATAGGTGAGCAGGTTTTTTTTTTCCAAAGACAGCATGTTTTGCGTAATTAATAATAATGGGGAATCTCAGAGGAGAAAAGTTTTAGTACCACCAGTAATGAAATGACAACTGCAGCAGGAAAGGGCAGTTCCCTCCTCCTGAAAGAAAAAAAAAAGTCCTTTCCATTTCCCCAGTAGAAGAATAACATCTTTTGAACAATGCTGCCCTGTTCATAACCAAACTCTTTTGTAGGCAGACATTATGTCTAGACAGCCTCAGAAAATCTGCCTCACTTAACACCCCAGGGCTGGGGTTCACTGCGTGTGCTGAAGTGTTTACCCGAATGCTCAGGTACAGGTCACAAATAATGCAGCAGACTTTTATTCATTTTTTCCTCTGGAGCTGATGGGTGTCACTGTAAAATAGGCAGGAAGCAAACTGGGATCACACATTCCCTCTGAAGCTCATACTCATAAAAGCTTTCTAGAGGCCATGCAGACAATGTACACACAATAGTGGATGATATGAATAGGATCAATTTACTGCAGGAAGAGGAAATGAGTCCACGTCAGCCCTGTTAGTATTGACCACTTTCCCACATAGACACAGCAGATTTGTCCAATCTCCTCACAGATCTTTATTTTACTTTTGGTGACAGCAACAGGACTTCCATCATTGACTCTGGCAGGAAGAGAATTAAGTCCTGCAGTTTACAGAAGAGCTGTACTTAATCTGTCTCGTCATGTTTCTGTACTTGGAAAAGGCAAGATCTCCATCATTCAAGCTCATATTAGTGCAGTCATGGTAAAAATAATACCATATTCTTTAAAAAAACCCAAACCTTAGCCTTGGATAGAAAGACATCTGATTTATTTCTGAGATTTAAACATAATCCCCTTCTGCAGAGGAACAAACTCTATTCCGGACTAACACAAACCTTTTTTTTTGCATATCCTCCCCTCCAGGCATCTGATTCTTTGGGAAGTGAAAAACTCAGGGAAGTGTGTGGTGGGATAGAAAACCTAAGGTCTGGGGATCCAGTGCAGAGTGGGTGAGGGTTACCCCACAGCCCTCTCTCCTCAGGGAAGGGAGGAACCACACTGGGAGCAGGGATGTCCTCTCTGCATCACTCACACTTCCACCCCACCGGCACAGGGATTCCAGAAACTCTCCTCCTCCTCCTCCTCCTCCTCTCACCTTCTCAGTCCTCGTTCTGAGGGCAAAGAGATAACAGCCCCAGCTCTGGAGAGAGGCACTTCCAGAAGGTGAGACACTACCGGAAAATGTATTAGCATGAACGGCCTGACGGGGATAAGGGATGGGAATGAGAGAACGTGAACACATGGAAAACAATTCAAGGTTACAGTAAAGGAAAATACATTTTAAAGATTGTTTTAGGGAGTTCATCTGCTGCCAAGTCAGGCAGCACAGAAGGAGACAAGCCAATGTGGAAGTAAGGTCACAGAAGTTTAACTGACTACCAGCACTTCCATAGCAAGCTTGAAATCACTGCTCCTAAGTCTTAAAGGGGTATTTTGCCCACCCTGGCTACTGAAAAGGAATGTTGTGATAGAAGTTCTCTCCTTTCATCTGATTTTTTCTGTTTCTGGTCAATAAAGCACTGGGATATAAAAGTGAATCCATTTCTGCCTTGAACTACCCTGCCACAATGAATGAAGGTTGGCCCAAGAGCAATCCCATGAAATCAGGCCTATGTTGAAGCAACAACTTAAGCATTAGAAATCAAGTTTTATTTATTGTTGCAAGACCATGCCCACACTCCCTGCTGCACTGATGATGCAATCAAAACAGGATATTATACATCAGTGACTAATTGACACCCAAATAAAATTTTTAAAAGCCACTATGACATTAAATGGCTTATTTATAGATTCTGTTTTCCTAGAAAATTAATTCAAGCATATAAATTTAATTACTAGATTTCAAATCCTAGTAATAGATTGGATATTGTCCCATGAAATTATATACAGCATACATATCATTGTCAACGATTACAGAGGGGGTTGGTAAATTAGAACAGGAAGTGAGAAGTAGTTTGATGGTGGATTTAGCAGCAATATAAATTATAGAAATTATTATTGGAAGGGGAGAGGAAAAACTCTGTTTGTGTGTGTGCATGTGTGTGTGTGTGTATTTACAGTCTAACGTAGTTATTCTCTTTTCCAAGCAACTGAAATCAAAGGGTAAAGGGTTCATTCCGGGCACACCTGACTCCTGCTGGAAGAGTGTTCTCTTCACCTGAATGCCAGGGCATCTCCTTGGTTTGGTGAAGTCTGAAGCACTTGTTGTACACCAGGGGGATCTTTAATACCAGAGTGTATTTGAACTGCAGAGAAAGTCACCAACACACACCCAGTGCAAGAAAACCAGATGAAAAGTTCAGAGGAGAAAAGAAGCTGCAAAAGTTGAAAGTTGTGGGACTAAAATTTCATGGGACATGTGGCCACCTCTGCTCTCCTAAATTCAGAGAGACAATTTGCAAGCAAGCAAGAGCTCTTGCACAGGCTTGGCCTGTCTAAGCTGTATCAGCAGAAGAATCCAAAAGGCTTGTGCAGCTTGTGAGCTTCGGATCTTTGCAGAGATTTATCAGAGGACTTTTTACAACGGTGTGTAGTGAGAGGACAAGGGGGAATGGATCCAAACTGATGGAGGGCAGGGTTAGACAGGATATTAGGAAGAAATTTGTTATTGTGAGGGTGTTGAGGCCCTGGCACAGGCTGCCCAGAGAAGCTGTGGCTGTGCCATTCCTGGGAGTGTTCAAACCAGATTGGACAGGGCTTGGAACAACCTGATTTGGTGGAAGCACCTCTAAAAAAATCCCATTTCTTTAGCTGACCACGTGGAAAGGCATGTGCTTGGAAAAGGCTGAAATGCTCCCTGGTCTGTAGTTATGTTCTCCTTACAACAGTCTCAACTGGAACAGCACATTTTGCTTAAATCCAGCCCATTACAAGTCCTTATATTTGTGTTTGCAGAATCCAGTGCGGCACAGCAGAGAGGGGCTGGGGGCACCACACTGCAGTGGGAAATATTCTTTTCTTCATATTGCTGAGTCATTTTTGCCTGGCCAGAACTGATGTTTGAAATGTGCATAACCACTAACCATGACAATTACTGTCTGATGAGTGTCACAGAGAGCAAATAGCAATAATATCCCCTTGTGCTTGTGAAATAGTCTGTGGACTAACAAACTAATTACCACTGTCTGAATTCCACATTTCCTTCCTCCAGAAATCAAGAGTGTGCTTTGCCAAGCTGCAGTTTACTCCAAGATCTGACTTGAGCCTGGTGCGTCCAAGATGCCTGAAATGGAAGATTATGTAATGCAGATGCCCAAGCTGGTTGGAGACAGTTAAATAAATATACAGTCATTTTCCACTCATGCACATCATATACATTGACAAATATCTAAAAAAGCAGAAGTTGCTGCAGAGCCTTTGGGATGACAGATGATCATAAACTGTAACCCTACTCAGTTACGCTTTGCAGAATTAATACTAAAATCTAAAATTGAGCTGGATCATTTGTCCAGTTTGTTCACACAGCTCAACCATGTTAAAGGTGCAAAAGGCAAAGATTCAAACCTCACCTGAGCCTGCTCAGAAGGGCTGCAGGTAACATCAGGTAACCTTTGCTGCTGGAGGGCTGCACAAACCCTTGTGCAAACACAAGGTTTTTCCTTGCTGGCTGTCAGAGCCACCCTGCCCCTCCTGGGGCTCCAGAAGTGCTCACTGCTGGGTCACTGCTTCCTCTGCCAGGGAAGTGCAGAGGCTTCTCACACAAGGAAAAGCTTGCAAAGTCAGAATTTTGACAAGATTCAGGTGGTGTACAGAATATTCCTTTCTCATTCTCTTTTTGGAAGCCCTTCCTGGATCCAGGGATAATGCCGAGTTCTCAGACACTTTAAAGTGTGTATCGAAGTATGAACCATGGTATAAAAACCAGACATTTCTTTAAATGCATCTCAAGATTTCCATCCTTCCCAAGTGACCCCCGACTTCTCACACCTTCAGTGACTTCGGGGGGGGATAATACTGAATAGACAAGATAGACAGTGGGGAAACAAAACCAAACATAAAACATAAAAATAGTACAAGATAAAGTTTTTGTATGACAATTTTTCATGTCATGGAAACTCCTAGAAGAGCCTGTGGTCACTGCTCACAGTGGGTTAGTACACTTGTTTTCAAGGTTTTTACCAACAAACTCAGGATATTTGCTTCAGCTTCAGTTCCAGTGTTTAATCTTTACGACCACAGATCATAATTTGAGAACTTGTGTAAGTGTCCAGTTTAACTTAAAGCTATTCCTTCCCAGTACACAGAGGCACTAATTAATGCAGCCTTGGGAACAGTCTCTACCTGCACACAAAACTACCTTCATAGGCTACACACTTCTGACCTGAGGTCCAAATTAATGCAAGATAAACCAGAAATAATTCTGCTGCTGTAGGAGAAACCAAAATACCCCTGACAAAGAAAGAGCAAGATGAAAAATTAGCAAAGCAATCATCATTACTGAAAGTAGGAAACTAATTTAAGTTTTTAATTCCAATCCTGTAAAGGTTGATTTCTAACTTGCAAGTAAGAAGACAAATCCTACCCTGGAGGCCAACTTACTGCATGTTCTCTTTTTTTTTTTTTAAACTTCTTCAGAAAATACTTGCCTTGCAATAAAAAAGTAGAGAGACATGAAGTTGTTAAGTGCTCTGAATATTGTCTTACAAGTATTTAAAGAGATTTGTGATAATGAGCTCTTCTAACAAAGACAGGCAAAATCCAACTGATTAAAATTAAAGTTGGAAAACAAAACTGGACAAGATTAAGGATTAGACTATTGGAATAAATCAGGTAAAGAACGTGGTATTTAAAGATCATATGTTTAATAAATATTTTCTAATTTTATTGAAGCAACCATCTCTCCTACACTGCTGCTGAAGCCATTCACCGGCAGTGCCCCTTTCCAGGCTCCATCCACGGCTCTCTCCAGAGGGTTTCCCCCACGTGTGTGACGACCTCCAGCCTTTCCCTTCACCTCCCGACTGCGAGGCACAACAGCACAAGGACTGGAACACCGGGATGCTGCCATAAAGGAACAAATTCCCTCACCAGCTGCAAAGTGTAAGGCTCAGAGGGTTCCTAAAGAACACTGCGCGGCTTTAATGCCTCCTTCCTGCATCCACGGCTCCTGACCTCCTCACAGGAGGGGCTGTGTGAGGTACAAGGATACTCACCATCATCAGAGATCTCTGAAAAAATTAACTTAATGAAAACCGAGTGTTTACTATGGCAATTCTGGCTGAAACTTAAATTACCACCTCGTTGCCTCATTCTTTGGGGTTTTTTTCCTCCAGGCAAGAGTCCTTACATTTGATACATGCGGATGGGTACCTGATTGCTCCAAGTTCACTGCTGAAAAGGCTCATGAAGTTTAGATGGGAGGAGGTGGAAAAAAAAGCCAAGCACCTGGAAAACACTTCATTGCTTCTTTATTTAGATGCACCCACAGTACAGAGCCTCCTGAGCATGAGCAAAAGAGGAAGATAACACATTTATAGCTGGGAGCACCATTGAGTTTGAGTTTCTTTGATACCTCTTTTAAGAAAGTAAACTGTTTCCAAAGAATGACATTTGAATCCAAGAGTTTAAGAACTGCTTGTACTTTATCCAGAGGTGGAAGATATTTTTATTATTACTTGGATGTAGAGTAGAAGACAATTTTCACAGTCTGATTGGACCAGTCTATATATTTTCATACGCACCTTTTAATATATATAAAAAAGTTTCGTTTTTCCCCCCTACCCACAGATAGATGCACCTAAGTTTAAAAACACTAATGGGACCAAGAGCATTCCTATGGGGAAAAATGAACTTTTGCTGCCCTCTCCTGCTTAAACAATGAAATGCTAAAATATTAAGATCTATGAATCTAATGCTAACCTTGAAACAAAAAGCATGACAGGTCATTCGCTATACTACAATCAAAAATAGGACAACAAGAAGAAATGTATCGGTACTATTTATATTTGAAAACTCCTCATGGCTCCATGAGGTTATGAATACAACATATTTACAGCAGGTGATCCAAGTAACAAAAACTCTTTACTCAGAGAGGTCGTGATAAAAAGCACACGCTTCTGTGGTTGGGAAGCAACACTTGGATAAAAGTTTTCAACCAAAAGTAGTTCCATTCTGTTTCAAGATTCTGGTTTTTTATAGACTTCAAAATGGAAAACTGGGCCACATAAAATCTGCTGCACATACCAACTAGGAAAAACTAATTCATGGCTCACTCCAGAGCTGCTAAGGGAAGCACATGAGCCAAATTAAAAAAGCTACAAGTAAATAAAAACATTCTTCAACCTTGAGCATCATCACCTTTGTCCTCTTTAAGGGCAACTGCTTTGGGATAGTGGTGTCACACAATTAAGAGAAAAGGGCATCTTTGTTTTCAAAGACAGAACTAAAAGGAAGTTATGTCAGTTTTACTTGGAGCAAGAAGAATCTCATCTTTCCCACTCCTCACAAAACAATAAAGAGCTTTTTAGAGCTCCTAATATATTTTCTTTTCCATCGAGTGAGAGAGCCTAAGGCTGCACTTACGCACGTATAAGTACAGCTGCTGCATTTCTTACTCAAGCAATTCTTGGCTCCAACACCCTCCATTTTTCCATATATGAGAACAGATAAAAAAAATAAATGAAACCCTTTTACTTATGCTAACAAAAGCAAGATTAAATTTACTGTAACCCCGCTAGCGAACACTGCAATGGCATTAGAATACTTTTATTTAAAGCATTCCAACCTCTGGAAGAGAGACAAAAAACACTCAAAAGCAACGAAAGGAAAACAGTAAGGGAGACGTGCAAGATGAAAAAAGCAACGTGTGGTCGAGTCAGAGTGTATGAGAGGAGCTTTACTCGTACAGTTGTTACATCCCCATGACCCAGTGCCCTCGCAGCTCCTTCCTGTGAGCAGGCAGCGCTCAACCCTTCCCCCTGAGACCAAGGTGGCCCAGGACACGCAGGACCACCCAACGCCTGCCAGACGAGCAGTCAAGAACAACACTGACACAAACAAAGGCGGTTTGTGGAACTCAAAAAACAAACAAAAGCGGAATTGATGACGCACTGATCACACTTGGGCCCACGGGCTGCCTTCCTCTTCCTCCTCCTGCAGCTCCGGCGGGAGCAGCGGGACCCGGCGGGGCCGGACACGGCGCTGGGACTGCGGCACACGCGGGATCCTGGCAGCAGCTGCTCCTTCAGGTGCATCCCCCAGCCTTTAGAGTCAAGTGACTTCACCACAACAGCACATCATCTCCTTCTCAGAAGTGATAAATCACCTACAAACGTCAGGCGCTCCCCGCTGTCTCCGCGGCAGAGGCCACGAAATATTGCAACCCACCAGGTTCTCCTCAGTTTTGTATGATCGATAGCAGAATGACATGGCAAAACCAAAAACAGTTACGAACAAACACTCACCTAAACTCTAAGTACAGGACAAGGTGCTTTTTCTAATTTCACATTATTGTGTTTTTACTCCACCAGGTGAAAAACATGAAGTTTCATTCCTCCATTCTTTCTCAGTTTTTCACAATGGAACATAGTCTTTGAGCATGAGTTTGAGTCCACCCTCTTGTACTGTGAAATGATCATTTCACACAGAAATCACACTAGCACGTATTTTTTTTCTTTTGTAACAGAAATAAAAGACTGTCAAAATCAATGGGCTAAGGGACATGATTTGTTAGAAATTTATTTAATCTTCAGTATTTCAGCTTGCACCTTTGCTTCAGCACTTTAAAATAAAATGTTTCAACTATGACAGTAACTGCCTAATTTACATTGCGTCCCAGTCAATGTTCTTAAAAGAAGCTCATAATAATCCCATAAAATCATGTTGTGTTTGGAGTTGCATATGACTAGTTCCGCTTTTTTTTTTTTCCCAGAATTAACAGTGTCAAGTTCTTACAAAACCTTGAGTTTACAACATTTGTGTGTGCAGACCCAGGAGTACAAACTGTGACCTGATAATCCTGAAACAGTCAGTAGTCTAGGAGGGAATTCTTTTTTTACCTTTTTTCCGTGCCTGAAAACAAGAAAACTTCAAATTCTACTGTATATTTAAATGGTAGGAAGAAAAATATACAAGCTTGTATTTATAATGTATTTCTATCAATGGCAACAGGTCATAAATTCATGTTTGCAACTATCACAAAGACTCATGAACACCAATTCGTTTTTATACTGTAAATACTGCTGGATTGATGGTTTAGGATTATCAATTCACTGTTGTCATATGTCTATAACAGTTCAAAAGCATCCTGGAGAAAAATCCTGAAACGCATACCTTCCGGTATAGAATAATGCAACTGCATTAGCTAAATATATACTGTACATAAGTCTTATCAGCATTTTACCTACCAAAGATGTAAGATTCCACTTTCAAATACAAAGCAGATAGCCAATAATGTATACTTATAATACAGCCCTCTTCTTTGTTTTTGTTTTTTTTTCCTCTTTTGTTTTAGTTTTTTTTTCCTCTTTTGTTTTAAACAATTTGGTCACAATGCACCTTTGATATAAAAGCATTTTAAACTTTATTATTAATACTCAGAACATTAGGATTTCCAGAATCTTCTTTTTTTTCAGTAGCATTTGTAGAACCACTTTTGGTAACAAATACAGTAGTTAGGAATGAGCATCCAGATGAGAATGCAGAAGTATATTATCCAGAATCCTTTCCAGCTAAGACCATAGGGCTGGTACTGTGATGAGTAATAGTTACTAGAACCACAAAAACACGAGAGTATGTTTCTTAGAGGCTACATCCTCTTTTGCTGGAACACTTTATAAATACATATTAAAAAGTAAGGCAACAACTCCAAACTGTCCAAACTGCTATCTCAACTCAATTTCCAATTAAATCCATGACCACTGGAGATCAATTTCATGCTTATGTTGTTTAGCATGTGTCTTTATTCTTTCTGAATGGTCCAATAAGAACATACTGTAATAATTTAGCAATTGGTGTTTCTAAACCAGTTCTGGTACACATGTCCAATGCTGCATCACTAATACTGGTTAGGTATTGAAGTCCAGGGTGTTACCATTGCCCCCTTTTTTTTATTTTTTTCCAAGGATTGTGGACACTAATTTGGATTTACAATAAATAGGTGCACGAATCCAAAGCTCCCTTTCCTACTATGTTTATCACCTACTTGTTTTTCAATTCCTAATGTTCAAATTAAGGAAGCACCAGAGACAGCCTGGTACTAAAAAAATGCTCACACCAGTAAACAAAACTTTTATTCAGGACCAATGTTTTTCATGGCCCTGATCTGAATGGACATTCAACTTATGAAGATATGCAAAAGGAAAAGAAAGTCAAATTACAGTAAAGTTATCCAGAGAAGGAGGATGTTACACAAACTCATAAGGAAATGACAGTCTTTTTTCTCTTTTACTATAAATACACGTAACAGTTTAGCAGAAAGACAAGCTAAATTTCAAGATTGTTCACATTTGAAAGTTGTATTATACTCTCTGCTAACGATAAATAAGGAACAGGTCCTGACAATGGAATCTGACATTGCAATTTTCATCAACAGATCTTTGAAGACTGGTTTTAAAGAAGGGTTAAAACAATGATTATGTTTGCAAAGTTCTGAGAAGTCCATCTGTTGTCCAAACTTTGGATTAAAGTCCTTATTTTTTTCCTTTACTTAGAGACAGGTATATACAGTGCTGTTGTAATAATGAAACAAATGTGAAATCTACTGTAAAGTTGCACAATACAGAAAACTGTTGCTCCATCTTCTACTACATAAATGTGTGACTCCACAGGTTAATAATGCTGTTTTGTTTTTTTGTTAAGTTGGAATTATTCCATCACGTCTAAGACCTCTCTTTAATTCCAAATCCTCCAGTTTTTTCCACAGTTCTTCACGCTCTTTCTCTTTCTTCTTCTCACTGACAGATGAAATAAAACAAAGAGTTAGAAGGAGAGAAGCCTGTATAATATTTATGTTAAAAAATATATAGTTGGCATTAATTTTCTTGAACACAACTGCAATTTTCCTAACATATATTTAACTTTTCTTTTTCTTTTTGTTACCTACATAAATATAACTACACAAAGCAGTATGGGAAGAGCATAAATGTAAGCTGAGCAAAGTATCAGTGTTCATAGACACTAATTTCCAATGTGTAACTAAAAAATGCAGTGGACTTTTAGTACAGAACTGATCTGTAAAAATAATACAAATTAACATTTTGGACTATGTTATGTAATTATTTTTATTTATTTAAGATATAAATCATCATATAGATCACAGCAACTTTCTAGAAAGCATTCCCTGATTCTTTTAGAATTACTATTTTTACTTACATTGACTGCTGGCTTCCCTATAGCTTAGCACCAACAAGGCATAGTTCAACCTACAAGATGTGCCTTTTGTTCAGTGAGTTACTCTTTTTCCACACCAAATTCCTGCAAGATCTATGTAGCATTTGCTTTAACAACAGACTTCAGTGGCTGATTTGAGAAAATTAAACAGCAAACCTAACATTTACTTTACCTGCATTGTTTGCTTTCTAAATTTCCTGTCTCTGCCACAGCTAACTGTGAATAAATCTCCTTGAGACTGCAAGGCACAAAATGCTTTCAAGTTCTGTGACATCACCTTGTAGGTTCAGATGAAATGGAAATCTAACAGTGACAGATACACAGATTCTCTGCCAGTCACATTACTGAAGTCTTGAGAAGTATTTCGAGGGATTAGAAACATTCCTGCACACTTTGATTCAGTCAACACACCAACATTTGGCTCATTTGTTTGGAATTTTGATTTCCCAAGAGGATTGTAAACATGTAAAAACATAAACAACTTTCAGATAAATCCCTGAAGAATAGTAAGAAAGTATTTAAATTTAAATACAAGAAAAAGTGAAATAGCCTTACGTTTTCAGGCTACTTACCAATATTTATCTTCTAATCATTGGGAAATACATGTCTGCTTACCTAAAGGTCTGTTAGAGGATGATCACCTCATCCAGCTTACCTATTTGACCTATCCTAGCTGTTAAAATTGAACATATTTCTCCTCAAGCTTTAAGTAGTATCAAAGCTACCCTTCTGAAATGTGGTTTTATTAAGATGCTAAAAATTTTCTGAAAACATTATGGTAAATATCCTGATTTATACATTCAGATTTTAAAATTATAAGAAGTAAATAAAAATGGTGTAATGGTTAGCACCAGTCTTGGTAAGAAACAATGTCAGCAGGTGGAAAAGAAATTCTTGGTGCAGTTCAGCCACTCAACCTCCCCCATCAGCCAGACACGGGACACCCCACTGCAGCGTCTGGTTCTGTTCAGAGCAGAATTTCTCATCTTAAGTGGCAAAATGCAACCACAAATTGATTCAGGGCACCAAGCTGCCTCAGTGAATATCTAAAACTCTGCCTTTTTGCTAGGAAACCACACTGTCTCAACTGCACTACGAGATTGGCACTTATTTATCAATACATAGCAAGAGTATCTGGCTTCTTAGTTTAAATGTGTCTCTAAACAAGTCTCTCTAAGTAAAATACCATATTACTGAACTAGCCTGTTATATGCAGAATTTTTTGGGCTATAAAACAAAGTGGAATGAAAGGCCAGTGACTCCAGTCACACAAGTCAGAAAACTACAACAGCCAAGAGACTTTCAAGGTTGGACTACCCTAAAAACCTCCGCTGATGGTGCAGTGCCTTTTGCATTGCCTGGGGGAACACTGAGTCACAGCCAAGGTATGACTTAAATGAAGTTGCAAACTGCTCAAAGTTCCTGAAATTTGCTCCTTTTTTCACCTAATCTTTGTATAAGGTGAAAATTTGAGAGAAGATGTTGCACTGTAATGAAAAAATAAAGATTAGGGAAAATAGGAGAGAAGACAAGAAGCCACTGGGGTTGAACTAATGCCTCTATGAGTGGAGTATTGAACGAATCCTGCATGCTGAAAGACTCAGATACAGCAGGACCTCTGAAAAAGAAGTAAAAAGGCTGAGAGATGTCTCTCTACTTTAAGATCACATCCAACCAACAAAAAGCAACTTGGAAAGTCAAATCTTAGGGGCTTCCCTCATGTCTCTTTCCAAACCTCAATGTAACCTTTTTTTTTTTAAGTCTTCGAGCAAAGACTTTACCTTTAAACCCTTGTTTGCCTTTTATTATCGAAGATCTTGATAAACTTAAGTGTTTTGGAATGTGGAGTCAAAAAGGAATTGCACGAGACATGTGGATTCCCAAGAGATGCAATGGACACTGTGTGCTGGTTGTTCTTTAGCCTTTATTAGATACGATCTCACATCCTGCAATGAGAAGCCTAATGAGCAGGCAGGGGCAAGTGTCCATTATGTCTGAGATTCTGCAATTGCACCTGAGTGTAAGGGGAGAGCTAAACTGCAGGCCGTGTGCACAGCTGACAAAAAAAAGCTTTAAAAAGTTACCGCTGACGATCTGACTTGTAAGTGGCTGTCAGCTCGTCAAACATGGTGCTGTTCATTTCCATAAATGCTTTCAACACATTGTAGACTAGAGCCACAATAGCCCTGTGAAACATGGAAAAAGAAGAAAGAAAGGAATCCATTATTTTCAGGTGAAATCAAACGTGAAATAAAAAGTGTCTTCTCTTCCCAGCCTTTCTGTGACCAATTCTCTTCCTGCAAGTATGGTTATGTAAATTCTTCGATTTCAGAGAAACTACTTTTGATTAACATACTTAAAGGTGAGAATCAGCTTTCATGTCCCCACTGACTACTGAAACCGAGCAGGCCAAAACTCCAGAGGAAAAGGCAACAACAGAAAGCTATTACATATAACTACAGTCTCTTCCCTCATGCTGTGGAGCAATTCTGAATGCAACTTCAGAGATTCAAATCAATGCTGGCAGAAGGAACAGAATTCGAACACAAAATGAAAGTGATTCATATTTCCTTATGACTGTTCTATGAAGCTGAATATTCAGTGCATCTATGCAAAATACAAAGCTGTATTTCAAGAGTGACTTCCTTGTGCTCATACAGTTCATACTCATCTTCCCTTTCACAGTTCCTGATCCACTACTCTGGCTGTCATATTCAGATCCAGGGCTGCTTAAGAAGCAGCTCTCCAGCCAGGAGGCAGTGAATCAACACTACAAGTGCCAGGAGCCTTTGGAGCCAATCCTTACAGCACACAAACTATGTGCAATTTCCCACGCACCCCTGCCTCTCTCGTCTCTTTAAACACGCTTTCATTTTTGTTGCCTACATGAAAAATTTTCTTTTAAGTATAAAAATTCTTTAAATATTTATTTTATATGTGTTTTTACCTGGCCTGTGAAACAAAATTTTTGTGGGCATGAAAACTCTGTAAACTGGGATACTGGAATATTCTCATTATCAGAAGCATCCCAGTGCATAATACAGAGGTTGGAGACTGGTACTGGAATACTATGCCATGGAAAGTGCTCTTTTGTGACCAGTGTTAAGTTACAGAGGCTGTCCTGCAGCATTAGATTTGTCATGTAAGAACACAAACTTGAGAGTTCTGACTAAGTACAGAACAAAAAGACCAATGTTTGAAAAGATGAAACATTTTACAGTAAGGTCTCACAGCAATTGGGACCTGAACATAACATAGCTCATTAAAAATACTGGATTTACTAAACACTAATCATCTTGACTTAGAAAAGCTTTCCAACTAAAATATAGGCTATAGGTCATCCAACTGCAATAGAATTTTTTATGAAAACACTTTTTACTAGGCCATTCAGTCTAAACTAAAATTGCCTAATTATCATTATATCAATATAAAGTAACTGCTCTGTTACTGTCATAGAGAAACAGCTGTATTTAAATAAACTTAGAAAAAACAGCCTAACGTAAGAATATACTGTCTGTACATTACATGGATGTTTACAAAAATGCCAGCACCAAAGGTCTCCCAGAGGTATCAGTTGATGATACAGCCACAAAGCTTTATTAATGCTAAGTAATATTCTTCTAGACAATTTACAATCAGGCTTAAGAGCCAACCCATTTATAAAAAATCTGTGTAGGAGAAACTCTTGATGAGCAACATTTTCCTTCAATAACAATGTAACATTTAATTTCTTCTTTTTTCCAGCTTGTGAGAAGGCCTATTTTTATCCCACAAGGTAGTGATTTTGTACACATACCAGTTAATTAAAAACACGGAGACAAGCTCAAGTCTAAGCAGACTAATATATATCGGCACTAACAGAGTTGCACCTGCTCAGAGCACCTTTGAGTCTGCATCTCTGCCATTCAGATGTTCTTCACCTAAGTTTATCAGTGGGATGTCAAATGGTATGGTCAAGTGTAAATGCACAAACTTACGGATTCCAGTGCTCTTTAGAAATCCTGTAAAGGCTGGAAAACATGATGGGAAGTATAACATTTGAGTTCTCCTCTATCAAACTCATGATGTATTCATTATTCCAATAATACAGCGCTCTTTCAGCCACCTTGGAGTCAAAAGAAATAAAATATTAACAGGAATTCAGATACCTGTAATTTCATGATTTCCTGAAGGAAAAACAAATCACAGAGAAACTGCACAAAGATGAGCTAACAGGAGTCATTAGTTTGGGAATTAAATTCATATCAGCAACATAACATGCATTAATGGAATTAAGTTTCTATCCTGTCGTTCTGATCCCACAGCACCCACTCTCTGTTTCCTGAGCAATGTGTTATTGCTTACTGAAGACTGGGTGCAGACACAGCAGAGAGACTTCCCATCACCCTTTCCCTCAAAAATCAGGAAGAGTGCAGTTGGGAAAAACCCAGCAGTGCTGGGATAGCAGAGGAAGGAGAGAGGGAAAGGCCCAGCAGCTGGGCTGAGTAAGAGAGAAGAAATCTTCAGTGTGGGGAAGGTACCAAGGACAGCAATTACCCTGGAGAGGAGCCAGGGGTTAGGAAGGAGGATGCTGATCTGAATTGTGATTTTAAAAAAAGATGTAGTCCAAGAAAGAGCTGAAAAGTCACATCTGTCTTTGTGCCAGGGCAGATCATCAGGTTTAATATGGAGACACTACAGGCCATGAACTCTATATCCTCTTCACACATCCACTTCCATCCCATTCATTCCCTTCCTCCCATTACACAAAGTCATTAGAACAGACTACAGTTTGTGTCACCTCTAACCAGACAGGTGGATACGTGGTTAGAAGGAAGCAAGTCAGAACACAAGAAGTGCACAGTACTGCACCAAAACCAGGGAACAAATCCATCCTCCCTGATCTACAGGACCAGCAGCTGTCACCCACAGCGAGAAGGGCTCAAAGTCTGCTTGGACAAAGGTCAAGGATTTGTGAGGGGCTCAGAAGGACAAGTTGTGTGCTGTAACCCCAACACCTCTACCAAGTTATTCACAGAGCTCAGATCTAACCTTCCACCCCAGCAGATCCTCTTCCACAGAAGACAAGTATTTAAACACGTAACATAAAATAGTATTTACATTTGAGGGGACTTATGTTTGAAACTGAGACTATACATTCCTATACAAACAATAATCACTACCACTGACCTGAAAATGAGGGCTAGAGACACACTTGGCAATTTGTTTAAACAAAGGTTCCTGGATTTTGACGAATTGTGATGGTTCAATTACATCCAAGATTTCCTCCAGCTCTCCTAGGAACATGACCTAAAGACAAAAAAGAAAGCATTTAATATGAAACCTTCAAATCACCTTGTTCTGCAGAATGCTGGTAACCTTCAAATTCTACTGCCTCAGGAAGAAATGGAAACCTCACTAGCTCAGTGAGATCCTGTCAAAAAATGTAATCAGTTCTTCGTTGGCAGCTTTTGGGACTCAGTCCCTTAAAACAAGGACGAGTTTCTTCTTCAAGTGCTGCATTTAAAGTATTTTCAATGAAATTCCGAATTGCACCAGTATATACAGCCATGCTGAAAACCTTGTCTCATACAAAGATCTGAACAACCAAGGCTTAAACTTTAATAACTAAGGAGATTCTCCTAATTTTACCTCATTTTTGAGAGCAATATTCAAAATAACAGTTTTTCTGTTTCACAAAACCTCATTAAGGAAATTCGGATTTGCATCTGAAACAAAAATGCACATTTAACTGCATCTTTTACATGTTTAGTAGGAAAACACCCCATAAAGTATCTGTCATCCTCACTGGAAAAATACTGTTTTCATATATAAACAATTCCAAATCTAACAGTTTTCCAACCTATCCTCAACTATGTTTATTTTCTCCTTTCTAAAAAATTCTCTGCAGAAGTACCAGGACTTATTTTGTGAATAGAAACCACAGTTATCAAACTTTACACAGTTGAAACTGTTCAAAAAATTGGAATTGAAGTATTGAAAAATAATCTACAAGAAATAATACCAAGATTCACCACAGCATGTGCTATCAACCATGAAATATTTAAAGATTCCCTGCTTATTATGGTTTAGAGCAAAAGAACTCTTTTTTTTTTTTTCTGTAATACTAGCATATCACTTACCTCTTTCTGACTGCAGGTTTTTGGCCAGAATTTCATTAAACCTCTAATGACCTAAATTAGAAGGAAAAAGAAGTTAGATTTTTTACTTTTCTCTCTACAGGGTAAACCAATCATAGTGAAAAAAAGAAGTATGAAAGAAATATTTACTGGTTCTGTGAGTGAGGGGTCTTTCTCCAGAAACTGTACTATGCAATACGCCAGCTGTGAGGAGGTAAGAATTTACAAAAACAAAATTAGAACACTTCTATATAGAAACAACAAAAGCTCAACTTTTTAAAAAGTCAATATAATATTCAGCTCTCTCAAACCACATCCAATTTTAGACTGAGATGCACAGTTTGCACTGTGCAAATCCATTCCAAGTTCAGTTCATAAGAAACAAGAGGACACTTTACAAGAACAATTACAGTGACAAAGTGGCACATAAAATAAAAACCAGAATAACCTGGAATTCTAAATGCAGCAGTGTTTTGAAGCTTCTGCTACTCTCTTAAACTGTGTCTTTTTACTAATTTTATACAGCAAAGTCATGAGAATTCTTGCAAGATGAGTCGACAGAGCTAAAACCTGGAATAACATACTTAGAAAGCAGAGCTTTATCACCCTGCACTATCTGAAAATCAGAGAGAAAGGCAACAGGTAGCAGTTACCAGAGGGAAAATTACGTCATGTAAGCTGGAGGTATAAAAGGAGGTATGAGAGCATAGATGCAGTATTAAAGAATCTGTGAGGGAGAATATTAAATGAAAAAATGTGAGTATTAGTATTCAGAAGGCTGCCAGGGTGAAGAAGAGCTTTGACAGCACAAGACTAAGGAAACCCAAACATCCTCTTGTGAGAGAGAATGGGAAAGGCAAACTTGTGAGAATCAAAAAATAGCAGGGAGGAAAACCTAGAGAGAGCCTAACTACTAAATAAAATTTCCAAAATATTAAAGATATATGCTATGCTTTTAATTATCTAATCAGAACAGAAGCCAAATATACTGAATTCATTTTGAAAAAAATCTATTGTATTTCTTCCACATTTACAATCTTTGCTCACTTTTTATGTGCATGAAATAAATTTAAAGGCAACCTTAAAAAATACACAGATAATTCTTACTGAATAGAAAATATTTTCATAATTTGTACCTGTGCATGGAAGAGTGATAAACTCCTGACAGTGTGTAAAGGGATCAGCACCTTCACCAGAAACTGTTTATGCTCTGCCTTGAGAGGTAAAGCAAAGCCATTGATAATACTGGAAATTAGAAAAGAAATATTTGTTAGTGTCATCATCACGGAGAGCAATACTGAGGTCTGAACAAGCACTTTCTAGATTAAAATATATTTAGCAGTCAGCATCTATTAACAAAAAGCCCTTGTAAACTTTGGTCCTGCTTTATATTAGCAGGGCACTACACATCCAGGTAGCAATCCAGCTCCCATTAGGAACAATCACACAAACAGCTGCACAAACCTGTTGCCAAACAGGTAAGACCTTGTCTATGTGGTCTGTGAAATGATGTAAGCAAGGTGGTCTCGAGTAATTAATCTACCAAAACTAGATTGACTCAAAACATTCACTCTTCTAAGTGTGCTCAGAAGGAAATAATCCTCCAGCATGTAAGGATGAAGTGTGCAGTATTTAATGCACTCACACACATAAAATCAATCCAACACTTTGGCTGTAACTTCCATGTAGTTATATATTCTTGGCAAAGATGTGACAGAGATTTGCACATGGGCTCAAAGATGAGCATGTGCACACATCTGTTTTCAGAATCAGGGATTATCATAATACTTTTTCCGAATCTGACACTATCCTGACGTGTCCACAAGGGAAGTCTGAATTAGGTAACAAATAAAGACTCATTTACCTTCCTAAAATTTCCAACAGTTCAGCTACGCCATTGAAGTGTTCAGTTTCATAAACAAATCTAAAAAAAGAAAAGTTAAATATAAATGATGTATCAGTTTCCTAAAGCATTCATAAGCAAAAAGCACCTTCTTTCACAACTTACCGTAGAAAAATATTATTAATCTGTTTTCGGATAAATGCTCTAAGACCCAGGAACTTGCCATAAATTCTGTGCAAGACTGTTTTTAGGTAGTCTCGTTCTCGAGGGTCTTCGCTGTCAAACAGCTCCAACAGCTGTGTTTAAAGGAAAAAGAGAACTGAAACGGGAGACGTCTGACAAGTAGAACACACAAACTTCTGTACGAAACTGAATTCACAAAAACACAGGAATGAAAGGCTGTGACATCCCTGGTACCCCAAGGAGTAGAAATCCAGTATTAAAAAAATTTGCTGGAACCTCAGTACAACATCACAAAACTCAGAATAAATTTGTGATTAACTAGCGCCAAAATGCTGCCTCCCTCCTACCCAAAAATAAATATGATAAGACAGCTTGCCTTTTACCATTCACCATCCCCTGACTCTGCAGAACCAGAAGATCCTCACTTGCTCTAATACTTTGTTCTCACAACATTGTGTCAAGGTCACATTTTTCTAACTGCTTGTAATTTATATGATGAGCTCTTAAGCCTTGCTAGTGATTGCATGGCCTTCAGCTGTGGAAAGACTCAACAGGGAAGTCCATGCCAGCCCTGGATCTGCTGTTACAGGATCTCCACCAATTGCCACAAACCAAAACCATCAGTGGCAATTAATCCTTCACTTTGAATAAAATGGTGATTTCATTATCAATGCCAATTAAAAAAACAAACCAAAACAATGAGCAAAGGAAAAAAAAAAATCCCAACAAAAGAAAACCCACAGTTACTAAAAGTAGCTCAAATAAACAGCAAAATGGTTACGTGACAGTCAAGAGAGAAAGTGTTTTAGTGGCTGGTATTGTATGAAATATGTCCCAAACACTGACACCTGAATCTGCATGAAATGAGCAGCCTGAATATCACCTGCAAATCTTTGTTTCATTCCCCTTGAATCCTCTGCCACAAAATTAAGAGCTTTCCCCTAGCCACCTTCTTCCTTTTTTGTGACACCACAACATTGGCTAGTCTGGTGGATGTTTGGAATAAATTCAGAGGTAAACTTAAAAGCAAAAAGCACGGCCAACTGCCACAACAGTGCATAAAACAGGGAATTTTAGGCAATTTTTAGTAATCATAAGCAACCAGTATCTGTCTTGCATGAAAAAGAAAGTAACTGTCAACCAGTAGCTGTCTTGCAAGAGAAATAAAGACAGTTTGTCAAACAGGTCTTACAAATGGGTAAGATGCTGACAGAAAATCATTACAGGAGTGGCAGAAAACAAAATTATCTTAGATCCACAAACAGATAAATTATAAATACCTATTACAAGTAAATATGTCAGTGTATGCATGCTACACCTGATCTCTGTTAAACTGCTCCCCAACTCTGAGGAGGTGAAAAAAGATAGGAAATAATCTGATTAGAAGTTGTTAGGTTGTCTGGGATTTTGCTTTCTAACATCCAGGTCTAGGACTGGTGCAAACATTCTCCCTCATTGTTCTGAACACTTCTGCAGCAATGAGACTTCACTGTATTTCCCTTGCAGTAAGAATCTGTGGTGGGAATTTCACGAGGGAAGTATGAGATTTGTCAGCTGCCCTCCAGAGGTTATAAACACATTGCTTTGCTCAATTAGTTCTAGATATAAATAAATAAATAGTCACCTCATCCTTCCCCAAATAGCACATTTCAGCCTAAGACAGCAAACAGCTGGAAGCACTTATGTTTTTCATTTTATTACTGGATTGAAAAGTATTTATATTTCCAGTTCTCTTATGCAGATCCTCTCTGGAAATACTGCTAAACTAAGACTCAGTCCCTCATTAACAAAAAAAAAAAAAAAAGACAATTATTTTGCTATCTCCAGTTTTTTATCAGGTTTCAACAATTAAGTCTTATTTTCATGGATAAGCTGCTAGACTTCTATAATTTATGTTGACTATTCTAAACATACATAGAAAAGGGAAATTAATTTTCCAAAATAGCAACCTACATAACACAGAGACTTGTGGATATATTTGAATAGTAAGTCTCTTAGCAACCATTGCCAACCATTTCAAACTGTACATAAGCAGGCTTTGGAAATGAACAGCTACACTGGTAAATACAGCATTTTATTAAAACATACAGCTGAAAGCCAGAAGTACAGCTATACTTTAAAAAAAGCAAATAGCAAGTAAACAAGCAAAAAGTTTGAAAAAAAAGTCTAACTAATTTTATTAATATTTTTTTTCATACAGACATCCTTATTGCCAAGAAACACATCATTAAAATTTAGAAAAAAAATGTAAGAATTAATTTTGAGAAAAAGCTGGTTCCAAATACTCCAAATGTCCCACTTGTGCTGTCAGTGTCATGAAACACCAAAATGCTTAATATTCTTAATTCCCAAACTGCTTTCCTGTGTAAGGGATCTCAGCTGCAGATATTCAGGAGTTTACTCCTGACACACAACAAATACAACAGGAAGTAGAAGGACACCCCAGCTCCTACAGTTCACCACAAAGTACACACATGGAAATTTATCTACTTGCTTGTGTGTGTGTGTACACACATATACATATGGCTGAATCAAACTTTTTATAGTGAAAAGTGAATTTTAAATTGACATACTGTGCACAGCAATGCAAAAATGTGCATCACCAAACCACAAGGCAAAACAAGGGAATCCTTAGAATTCCTCTGACCTCTTAATTGTCATATCATGTTTTCTGATACACAGGTTTTAAAAGCTCATATTCCCTTCTTACAGTAGATACTATTCTTCCATTTAGTAGATTTAATGAAAACTAGCAGGGTTAAAAAAAAAAAATTAAATCCTTGGTTTAGACCCATTCTCCTGTGCCAAACTGACAGTTTTGAATGTCTTAAAAGGGTGTGAGTGGGATGTTGCCAGTCATGACCAAGTTCAGCTGCACAGAACAGGAGCATCTAAGAATTATTTTTACTAGGTTTGGAAGGAGAGCACATGCATTCTCCTAATGCAATCCTGCTCTATCTAATCAAACTAAAACCAGCCTGGAAAAAAAACCTGTCAGGACTGATTTATCATGCATATTCTTTTATCTCCTCCAGGTACTGGATGAACACATTGGTGCACCTCCTTGTCAAGTCAGTACTGAGATGAACAAAAAGGAAACCACCAGAGGTTTGATCCAGATGAAAAATGCTCTTGTGTTTAGGAGATGGATAAAATAAAAATGCAAGTACATTCTATTGCTTTCATAGGATGAAGAAGGTCTTGAAATTTAATTCCTTTCTTTGAAACTTTGAATGTAAAGACAGAAATTGCTCTTTGCAGTACACTTTTCAGGTATTTTTCATCCAAACAACATACACGAACAGTAAAATCATAACTTTATTGCCTGAGCAGTAGGAAAAATAAAAGCTCCATGAGTGATAAGGGGAAAGAGAAAGGTCCTTAGAAATGCTGAGTATCTCCTGCCAGCTCTAGTTGGTTTTCACTCAAGTGTCAGCCTGCAAGGAAATTCTGTTTTCTAACTAAGTAGGACTCTTTCTAATTTCCCCTGATTTCAAATGGAAGCTATACACAGCATCAAGCACAATGTTCTTTCTGACTTTTGCAGGTATATAAAAACTCACAAAAGGAAAAGAAAACCCAAGATAGGCCCATTCTCAAATCTGAAGACAAAACATGTATCTGTGGAGTGCCCTGGCTTATCCCAGAAAACAACTTCCTTCAACCACCTCTGCATGTATAAACAATACTAAAACACATTAAAACTGGTGGTTTAAGTAGTTTCTCTAGATAGAGACAACAGCATTTTGAGACTACTTGGTAGCAAACTTCTCATTTTTTAAAAGTTACTGTTCCAGCTCTGTCTCAAAACCAGTAAGTCAAATATTTTGATTGAGGTATAGAAACTGGATCCAAACCATCTATCTTACGTATCTATAGCAACAGAGACTGACATATAAACACACACACTCCTTTTCCCACTACCTCCATAGATTGAAAACTATCATTGTAGATGCTGGTTTTGCCTTTTTCTGTTGCAAATGAAGTTACGCTTTTAAATTCTAAACAATTTTAATTTTTTTTTTAAATTTTTCTCAAAAGCAACACTAAGCCTTAAAGAAATCACACCAGCTTACCTGCAATACAAATTTCTGATCTATGTACTTTTTGGCAATGCTGGGCTGAAATTCTTGGCTTTCCAAAAATCGTATGAAAAACTCATATACAAGCTGCAAAAGAAAAAATAAACAAAACTCGAGTTTAGTTTATGACTTGATTAATCTTTATATTTTTAGTATTTCCCTAAACTATTTTTGTTAGAAGATTAAATGCTTATTTTCCCCCACCACAAAGGGTTAAAAATGGAAAAGATTTTTCTCCTTTATTGAATTGCCACCTTTTAGTTAAAATTAATTACATAAGCTTTTTAAGCTGCCTTTCCTTATTTAACTCCAGTCAAAGACATTTCATCACCAAGAACAGGCACTGCCATCTTGTAATGCTTGTTATCATCTTGTAAAGCTTCCTAGAGTAATTGGGAAGCACATTTAAACTGCCCTCTGAACTGCTGAAGTCACATCAAATACAGACATTATAATTCTGAAGGGGTTGGTGACACAGTTGGAAATATTTAAATTAAATTACAAACTGCTTAGAGTGGTGTTCTAGTACAATTTGAAACACAGAAGAGGAACACAAACCAGAATTTATTCAGAAGTTCCTAACTTACTGTAGAGATTAGCCTCAGGCTGGAGAAAATCTGCTTATTTTCATGCAATTCCATCTCTACCCAAACCCTTCAGTGGGACAGCAAGACTTTTCATTTAGTGCAGAAAAAGAAGAGTATAAAAATCAAGGAACAAGGAAGTGAAGTGAAACAGAGACTGCTGTGGCCTCATAAGACAGCAGCTCTGATCTGTCACTGGTAATGAGCTACCAGCCAGCCGTTCTCATTGCAGAACCTCCTCATAAAGAGCAGCCATTGAAAACTTTTTCCTTTTTGTCTTTAGTGAGTATGAATATTGATACTGAACGGAGTAAAGAAGCTTAAAAATTACATTTTAAAATCATTTTAAACTTTTCCATGACAGCAATAGGCTACAAAACTGCAGCTGGTACTTTATAACAGGGTTCTCTGACTTCTCAAAGGAAGCAATAGGAAATCAAAAAGCAGGGGAGAGGTTTAGAAATAAATTGTGGGAAAAGTGACAGCTTACATAACACCAACATTAAATCATCAGGAAATCAATTCCATCGACTTTTTACAAATAGTTTGGTGAATTTCTTCTTGACAATGGTAAGTCATCCACTGGATAAGGAATTCCATCATTTCCATGCAAGAAATGACTTTTTGAACTACAGCACCAGTGTCACTGAATCTGCTGTTTCCAGGCAGGCACAGCTCCTCAGAGCTGCCTTGATGTTCTGAAGATTCTTATTTTTTGTGAAATTTAAATATAAATGAGGGATGAACCTACATTTCAAGAGATTCTGAATTAGAGAGCACAAAAGAGTGAAACAAACTGCCACAGGATTGTGCAAGCAACTGTAAAATAAAATCCTCATTTCAGGCTGAGATAAATTTTGCTCCTTTTCTCACAAAAAACTCCCAAACTCTACAGACTGTTACTCAAGCAAACTTCTTGTAAATTTACCAGTGGTGTGAGTCTTTATCCTGGCTAACACACACAGGATCTTCACCTATATTTTCTATAAAAGAATTCACTGCATCAGTATCAATGATGCTTTCTCCAGTTTAGTTCATGTTCTTCATTCAAAATCACAGAACGATGAAATGGTTTTGGCTGGAAAGGACCTTAAGATCACCTCATTTCACTCCCCCTTCCATGGGCAGGGACACCTCTCCCAAGACCAGGTTGCTCATCGAACCAGAGCCCCGTCCAACCTGGCCTTCAACACTCCCAGGGAGCTGGGACAGCCACAGCTGCTCTGGGCAGCCTCGTGCCAGGGCCTCACACCTTCACAAGTCAGGAACTTCCTAATAAAGTGTAATCTGAATCTCTCCTTGCCCTGTCACTATTCTGACTGCATAAAAAGTCACACTCCCTTGTTTTTTATAAGCTCCCTTTCAGGTACTGGAAGGCTGCAATGAGGTTTCCCCAGAGCCTTCTCTTCTCCAGGATGAACAACCCCAGCTCTCTCAGCCTGTGCTCACAAGACAGATGATCCAGCCCTCTGACCATCTTTGCACTCTCCTCTCCAGACCCATCCCACAGGTCCACAATTTTCTTATGCTAGGAACTCCAGACCTGGATGCAGCGTTATTCCACATGGGGGTCTCAAAATCCCTTGTTTTGACAACTGAAATTCAGAGGAAGGAAGGGATGCTACTCAGTGAGCTTGAATCCTGCTACAAACACCTGGGAGCAAACCTTGACTCAAGGAGAGGAAGGAGGACCTAGAAGGGGGATACAGCTTCTCGTTCATTTTTCTGATCAGCTGCCAACACCTGTGCACTTTTATATGAATATTAACCACCCTCAATAAAGCAAAACTGCCAGCAGTGTCATCCTCACAATGCTCTTGCTGAAGTTGTTGAAAAACACTCATGCATCAAAGCAGTTGGGAAAGCAAAATAATTTTTAAATCAATGAAGGAAAACAGGAATATGAGGGACACCATCAATATTATTTTGAAAGAAAGCTTTAACATTTTGCAAATATCACTAAGTTCTCTCCCATCTCTGTAGGTACTATATTAGAATCATAAACAGTATTAATCAATGTTAGTGCCTGACAGACTAGTTCTGATTCACAGGTTAAAAAAAAAGCTGAGAAAATCATTAGATACACTAAGCAATGACAAGAATTTCTTCTGAGGTAAATAATCAAAAACCTGTAAATGCGGCCACGATGCCTCCAAGGTGGGCTCATCTTCTTCTGGATCAAATTCATTGCTGTCACTAGGTGGGAGAGTTCTGAAGATATTGCAAGATACCTGAAAAGGCAAAGAAAGGAGGATGAGATCCATTCTTCAAACAGAAAATAGATTTCAGGACTCTGTATGTCTGTACCTGCTCTATCCTCCATCACTTTAACACTATTTCTTTTTCCTGCAGTCTGACAAGGATCTTTAGCAACAGCACAGGGCTGAGGAACCTGTCACTGTACAAACCTGCCACCAGCCTTGGCTTTGCTCCTTTCCTCTGATACCCCAGCATTACCCAGTGTGCCACCATGTTCCAGAGGAGCCCACCTACATGTAATTCCTGATGGGCATCAGAGGGAGCCAGGACTGCTTAAGAGTTGTAGGAAATACCATCAACTCGTATTTATAAATGTTGTCATACAGCACTTGGTTGTTTTTGTCTGTACAGAGAAACATTAATGATTAAGGTCTCATCTGTCAGCACTTGTTAGGAGTTGCTAGTGCTACGCACACATTAAATGCCTGGACACCTCATGCCAAGTGCAGAACTTGGTACTAAATGAAAGCAAATAATAGTATTTGCTCGACACTTAGCCTACATTTTATTTCATGGCTGGCTCGCTTTGCTTAATCTTATTTAGAGGTACTTTGGTGAGACTGCCTGGCTTTGTGAGGTTCATGCTATCAGCAAAGACTGAGCCAGAGAGCTTTCCTGGGTTAATTAAAGTGCTGAATGGAGCGTACAGCTTATTATGCAGCAAATCTGATAAACTGCAAACATGCTATAGGGCCTCTGTGCACTTGGAAGGTGACGATGTGCCTTCCTTGCGCTCTGCTCCTGCGCATTTGACCCATCCCTAAGCTGGTTAATCAAACAGCTGGGAAAAGCAGCATGTTATCCCCTAATCTATACATGACCTCCTCATAGTAGTTCAGACAAACTAAGCTATTTAAGACACAAAACTAGTATGTTCTTCAGCAACCTTGTGTATTTTTCCAGCTTTTTTGCTCCTGTAAATGTTTTAGTCTGTAAGGCCTATTTTCAGCATGTTGGCAACTTAGTGAGAAAGGGTACTTTAAAGCCCACAGTTTAAATGCAATCCAAATACTGATAAAATCAGATTTAAATAGGGTGAAGTTTTAGAATTTGCAAGACAAACAGAACAGATTCAGGCACTGCATAAACAGAAAGATGAAAGAGGTAAGTGCAGGAAAGCACACGTGATGCACCCCAGTGAAGGATGGACCCTCACTGAACACAAAAGAGTGAGCAAGGCAAATCAGTGAGCACAGAAAACAAGAGGCCACACCGGTTTGTGCTGGGACTTGTCCCTTGCTGCCACAAGAGGGTGTGTGCCGCTGCAGTTCCAGTCCTGCAGGCTCTGCAGAAGCCCCACTCTGTAAAGCTCGGCACTGCTTTCAGCCGGGAGAGACACAGCACTCACTCCAGCCTGCGCTGACGGGCAGCGAACTCCTCCCGCCCTGTACCCACACCAGCCAGCCTTCATTAGGAGATCTTTTTCTCCTTTCTCCAGCCTCTTCCCCAGCTCATTCGCTTCTCTCAAGAGCCCCTTGATGAAGAGACATTTCTAATCTCATGAGAGGTCAAATAACTATTCCAGGAATACACACATGTTACAGTTTGTCTTTCCTCAAGGATTCCTGAGCTCCTCCTTCTACTATCCCTGATATGAAAATGCAGGGAGAGGAGGAGAGTGATCAGAATTAGCAAGACAGAGCTTCTATGGTAGAACACAGAATAGGGTAAGACAGCCCAAAGAATTCCCAAAGAAAAAGTGGGAAATGTACCTTTAATCCAAACATCTGGGTTTCTAAAATACTTACTCAAGCATTTTTTTAATGCTTCACAGTCAAAAAAACCCAGCTCTCTCAGGATTTGGATCAAAATAAGAAACTAAGAAAACTAGAGGCAGCTTTTTTTTTCCCTTTTCTGCTCTAAATTTCATTTGAAACAAGAAAGAAAATTTTCTGCAAATTTAACTATACGTGTATTATTAAAACTTGTACCTACAGATTACTCATCAGCTGTTTTGTTTAGAAACTGGAACAAATACTGAATTATGGCACAAGCAAAACCTGCAAGGGAAAGTACATACTTTCAGAATGAAAAGCTAAACAAAGACAAATTCCTCTAAGACTCAAATTAAGTCAATCCAAGCCTCAAGCAGTTACTGCCACGGCCTTACCAGCATGACAGAAGTATGAGAGGTTCAGCAACAATTAGTTAAGTGCCAGCACTGACACCTGGATCTTGAGCTTGGGACAAAATTAGTCTGATTTCTGGAGAGTGCCTATTAAAACATGCCAGTCTCGAGGCAACTCAAAAGCAGTTTGGGTTTGTTGTTTTTTTTTTTTTATAAGAAAATTAACATGCAGAAATAAATGCAATGCAAGCCAGAATATGGTCCTAGTATGCAGTTTGATCTCTTTAATTTTCTGTTTTGCATTAGGAGAAAAGATAACCTATGTGAAGCCAAAATGCAGACACCCTCCTGAGGAGAACAGACAGAACAGGTTATCTTTAAGTGATTTCCCCAGGTTATCATAACTTTAGGAGATAATGTGTGCCATTACAGTTACATTAATCACCACAACACAGCATGATAGCTCATTTACATGCAGTGTCAATTTATAGCATGCTTATCTAAATCAGTAGCCTCTGGGTGGTTAATGTTTATAGGCTCTAAGGGAGAACTGAAGGCAACAAGTCCTTCCATGCATGAACTGCCCAGCTGTGTGTTGGAGACCCCAACAGCCACCACGCTAAGACAGGAACACAATACATGGGATCTGGAAAGACTTTTTCTCAGATAGGCATAAGGCAGCTATTTAGTATTGATCCCCAGGTCCAAGCAGCATGCCAAAATTCCTTCAGCTGGATAGCTGAATCATTTCTCTCCTGACCTCTCCTGGATCATCAAGCCAGAGGACATCCCTGCCAGCCTGCATACACAATCCCCAGTGACTCCTCTCCCAAAGCCAACACAAATGACTCTGGATCAATACTGACTTCCGTCTGCCACTCATTAGGAACGCCTCCAAGCCCAGATGATCTTTTTGGAAGGCAAATCAGAACTCTAATATTCTAGAAAGTTCTATCAGGACAGATGTCCCCTCTCTGTCCTCAGAAACACCTGCACCCTCTTCTCCATGGCTGTACCTTTCAGAAGCACACACCAAACCGGGCACACATGTCCACCACAGCTCCTCCAGCACACAGAATCTGAACAACCAAGCGCCAGAAACCAACTCAAGCAGTTAAATCTACCCATTGGCAATGAATCGAAAACATCCAAGACCAAACTGGAAATGCTGAAATGACAGATTTCTAGACTGGAGATGCACAGAAAGCTCTGAGCTGTGTATCAGTCAGGCACAACTCACAGAATCACGGAGTGATTTGGGTTGGAAGGGACTTTAAAGGTCACCTTGTCCAATGCCCTGCTGTGGGCAGGGATGCCACCCTCCAGACCAGGCTGCTCCAAGCCCCACCCAGCCTGGCTTTGAACACTTCCAAGGACAGAGCAACCTCAGCTTCTCTGGGCAACCTCTGCCAGTGCTTGACCTGCCCTCTTCATAAACAATTTCTTCTTAAGATCTGATCTAACATCTAACTCCAACCAGAAGCAAGACAAAAACTCTCCCAGGCAATTGCAAGTCAATGCCAATTCGCTGAAAACAAACAAGACAGGGAAGGCTGCTCTGTACCCCGACCAGAGAGTGAGCTGCAATTTCTGAACAAATCTGATGGCTGGTACCTGGCAATGCAGAACTACAACATTATGAATATACAGGTAAAAGCATGCAGTAGGTATACTCCTTTGTCACCACATTTATATTTGAAATAACTTTTAGAAAAGAAGGTAGCAAAAGGTTCAATTATGAAGTCAAAATTCATGTTTTGAGAAGTCCTCTCTTTGCCCCTCACTGGAGTGCCATAAAAATGACAATGCTGTAACAAACACTTCACAAATTGAATTGCAGCTGAGCACTTCTACTCTGTGCTGTTTGAAACAAAGATTTTTATCAGTAACAGTCTTCCTGAATGAAAGCTGAAATGAAAACAAACACACACTGCAAAGTTTAATACACTCTCCATATAAAACCAGGGTAAGTGGATACCCATTTAGCTCACAGGAACACCTGTTCTTCAATTAAAATATGTGGAATCATCCAAATAAACCCCATGTACCTATAGAATTGAAACCCAGTGTCTCTGCTCACAATATTTAAACTGCTGTGCATAATAATAACATAGAGAAGCAATAAAATGTAATTAAGTCATAACATGAAGCCATGCTAACCTGGAGACAAGACTGGCCCCTGGAAAAGACACTGGACTTGTCCTCCTGAAACATGTTTGCATATGTGAAGATTTTTAATATTGTTCACAGATTTGCATATTCTAGAGCCTGAAGCAACTACTGCAGTCACTCAGCTATAATCTCTCCATAAAACCCGCTGAATTGTTCCCAGAAGTTTGACTAAAGAACATCTTACAAAATGTAGTATCTAATTTTATCTTAAAAGATTATAAACTGTTCCACCAGCTCTCTTTTCCTAAAGTTTCACTACTAATTTAACTACAGTACTGCTTCTGATCTCAAGGTTGAATCTGCCTCATACTCTGCTGGTTCTTGTTAAACCACCAGATCTTTTTTACACCTGCACATATATTTGCATATGCAGTATACGTCTATCTATAGATAGGTATTTTTATATAGACATGGCAACTCTCAACCTCTGGGTCATTAAACGGAAAAACAAAGCTCCTAAACCCCAGGCAGTTGTTGGTTTCTCTGTTTGTTTTTAATCCTGTGATATTCTTGCCTCCTTCTTTTGACCTCCCACCTGTGCACAAGTGCACTGGGGTATATATAAAAAGCCAGACCATCTCTCTCTTTTTTCCTGCATGTCGTCGTATGAATTTATCGACAAGCACTTCTTTGAACAGTGCAGTGTACCAGAAATTCATATTAAGATACTCATGATAAGCAATCCACAATGCTCAGGTTCTTTTCTGCACCACTGCTTGCCTGAATACAGTCTTTCAGGGCTTAATATTATGTGCCTTCTTTTGCCCAGCAGCGTTACTTTTGACTCGGCTGCATCAAAATGAACTACACTGGACTGTGAACACAGTCAACAAGCCAGATCACAGGCTGGGGGGGAAAACAGTTCTTCTCATTTTCCCTTGACCTTTAAGTCTTCTAAAAATTCAATCAATAACCTGCAAGAATTTAGCTCTGGATCAGGGCTCCTAAACTTGTTAGCTTACCATCACCCACTTCACTGGTGGTAGCAGCTCCCATCCATACAGATGAGGAAGCAGCAAACCTGAGATCCTCAGGCAATGCTTCTCTTAGCAGAAATACAGCGAGTTTGTAGGATAAAACAGCTGGTGCTCAGGTGCAATGTCCACACCATGTGTGTTTAGAGGGAGGAGCTGCTTTCTGGTGATATCTTGGCAGTAGGTATACTCCTGCAGTGGATGCTTTGCCCAAAAGAAACCCAGTTTACAAACCCTGAAACACAACCACAGAATGGTCTGGGTTGGAAGGGACCTTATAGGTCATCTAATTCCAATCCACCCTGCCACAGGCAGAGACACTTTCCACTAGACCAGGGTGCTCCAAGGCCCATCCAGCTTGCCCTTACACAATTCCAGGGATGGAGCATCCACAGCTTCTCTGGGCAACCTGTGCCAGGGTCTCACCACCCTGAACAGTCAAGAATTCCATCCCAACACGTAACCTGTCCCTGTTCCCTTCTGAATTCAAGCCATTACCCTTTGTTCTCCCCTTCCAGTTTAAAGCCATTACCCTTTATTCTAATCTTGCTCACTCTAACAAGAATCAAGGTGGATTATGACACTTTGGATCTGCATTAGAAGTGTTATTAGCCCAGACCCCAGCCCAGGGTCCAACCCTCTCACTGCTGCAGACTGGAGCTCTGCAATTCCACACTAGGTCTCCTAGAGCCCAACAATATCTGGGTACCCTATCAGTAACCCCATTCATCACTATCTCTTTGTAAATGAGTTTTCAGATGATTCAATGGAAGAATTATTTATCTAATGTGTGCCCAGGTAATTCTATAAATACAGTCTGAAAAATCATAGCAGTAGTTCAAATATCTTGGACAAATCAAAGCACAATAATAACAGAAAGAGCCCCTCACCTCTAGAGCAGGCAGGAGATCAAGTGAAAGCCTGCCAGTGCATGAACTTGAACTCTAGACAGCATTACAAAACTCCGAACTTAAGAACAAAACACACAATTCAAAACTCAGAAAAACAATCCCTCAGAAGAAGATTAACACTGTGCTTCTCTGTAGACAAAATGCTTTAAAGGTACTTAAGAGGATGACACAGCCAAAATTGGGTGTGGGGATGTAAAGGTCCTTTAAGTAAGAAAATAAATAAATAAATATAGTACAAGTGCTTCTTGGAACAAAACAGTGTTTTTCCAGTTTATTTCTTTGCTTCAAACCTAGTCACTGAACTGTTATGCAGATAAAGTCTGACAGATGCAAGGCCTATGTAACCAACCACGGGAATAACAGATACGAGTAAATGTAATTACAGACTGTCCAGAAAAATTATTAGGGACAACTGCTGCAAGAGGAGCTGCTTCCAACTGATTCTTTGAGAAGAGCACAGAACATCACAGCTTCTTCTTTTAATAAGCACTGTACATTTAATACGAGCTAGGCGTATAAAGAATGTGAATAACAAAAACATCTAAGAAAAGTATTTGGAAATAATGCATAAAAGAACTAAAAGCTAGATTCTTTTCTTGCTTCTACAGAATTTATAACCCTTACATTAAAAAAAGAAGAACAGAATTTAAAATACGATGTCATTTTTATGTGTTTTTTAACAATAGCATTTTGATGGCTTCAAAATCTGTTGCACTGAGTCAAGTTCAAGATTAATTCCTAATATTTTACAGAATTCCTGGACTTATACAAAATTCCCATTAGAAAGGAATATGATTTGTCAATTCTTGTGGGAGTATATGATTTCATTTATTTCCCTTAAACTCAAAATAACATTCAGTATTATATTTTGAAATCTAATACAAGAAGCAACAGGAACATACACATGGGTTTTTGTTAAATCAAAAAGCAAAGACTGAATATACTTGGACCTGCAGAAAAATTTCTATCCAAGAACATTTTAATACAGAAACTCTGAAGATGTCATACTTAGTCATAAGACACAGCTAAAGCTATAGAAAATATAAAAACCATAATGCCTATGAAGTCTAACAGCTAGAACACTTCCTAAAAATAGGTTGCTCAAAATGCTAAAAAAATCATGGCTTAGCAAGATATTCTTTATGTTTAACGGGTCTGTCACAAACAAACTCCTGAACAGACTCTACCCTCACATCTGTTGAGACAAACCTGCAGTAAAAACGAATGCAGTCTCTCTAGATTTATGCCAGTAAAAAGAAGAGAGGAAAAAAAACCCCACAAACCCAAACCAGAATCTGACCTTTAAAATGCATTTTTTGTGTTTATTTGGGTATTGATTTAACCAAGTTTCTTTCCCCGTGTTGCTTAACACAGCTTCAACACCACATGACATCTCCTGTGATGTTTCACTTTTCCTGTACAGAAATTAAAGTCTTATTTTACTCGATTTGCCATAACAGAAAAGATAAAGATGACAATGGGAAGCCAGAGCCATTTCAGCACTTAGAAAAGAGAACAAAGTATCACTATTCCATTCTAAAAGATGTATCTGAAGAGAGTTTCATTAGCCATCTCCTGTGGGCTGGCAAACACACTCTGATGTTGCATAAACGTCAGGGCCCGGGTTTACAATTTCTAAAGAAGCAAGTAGGAGAGCTGAAAGGTTGCTCACCAACAAAGAGATTCATCCAGACTTCTCAGTTTAACAGCTTGTCAATTTTTTCATCCATTTGTTTGAATTAAATAGATCAGTTTCCTCAGTCTATGTCTTAACATCCATAAAACACAAACAGCTTTACCACATAGACCCTTAAGGATACCACAGATAATAGCAAACATTTATTTCATTCAACTACCAGTGCTTAATCTACCAGCAAAAATCATTAGTTTAAGCCTCCACATTTTGCTCAGACAGGAACAAATTTTAGGTTAAATGTCCAATTATTGGCTCATAAAGTCCTATTTCTGCTAAGAAGGAAATGCCAGTGTGTGGCTTAATTGGCAAGGCCATTTTTCCTAAGACTTGCCTAGTTCTAAAGAATATCATCTGCCCTTCTGAACAACACATCAAACTGCAGGGGAAGCACGCTGAGCAATACCCTCCTGAATAAATCTGTTCAGCTCATGGCCATTAACACAAATCCCAATCACTCTCCTCACCAACTGATATTGATGACATGGATGAGGCTTCTGCAACTTTCTTTGGTGGTCATTAGGAGATTCTGTTGTTTTGGTTTTGTTTTTAAATAGCAAATAACATGCCAGACACTGTATCAAGCTAAAGAGAGTGGTTTAAGGAAGCAGATTTGCACACAGGTTGACAAACAGCCAAGTGGTTTCACATTTAGCTATATACAACATCATATCACATGCTCAAGAGAAGATGAAAACATGTGATATTACAAGCATGGATAAAGCTTTTAATGGCATAACTTTTAGATGGTCGGCATGAAAAACATCCATAAGTTATCTGGCTACCACAAATGACTTTTTCAAACCCTTATATTTTAGAAGCAATTAAAAATCTCATCTCTTCTGAAGAATTCTACTGGAAACCTTTTCCTAGCCTAGTATGTCTAGAGCCAAACACCTTTTGGGTCACTAATAGAGATCATTAACACACACACATACATTATAAAAACTTCAAACATAAAAAGTCTCTTCCACAGATATTACTTTTTTGAACATTTCAGATTACTTAGATGAGAAAATACTTTAGCTATTAATCTTTCTCTATGAATAGTAGTAACCTTAAAAATACCAGTTTTAGATTGGTGCACCTTTTTTTTTCCTGCTCCTGGACTATGCTAAAACTCATAAAATCTTTTTTTTCCTTTCACCTCCAAATCACCGTAGTCCAAAGGGACAAGCAGGAAATATTAATTCTTAGATTCATAAACACTAAACATAACAGGGTAGAGATCTTTCAAAGGGACACAGAGCAACTGGGCTCTATTTTGATCAGTTTTAAGATCCTGGTCTTTCAATCAAAACACTCCCATGACAACTGTGGCAGGCAGACAGCGGGGATGCTGATTGGGTCAGGACATAGATGCTGCTGTGTTCTTCACTATCACGGCAGGTCTGAGACTGGCAACATGACAGCTCCCTTGTGAACACAGCTGAAGGCCTTGGTGAAAATCCCCAAAAGCCCATGAAGGTGGTAGCTGCACTCATGAAGTCAACTGTGCACATTTAAGTCTGTCTCAGTGTATGATTATGGGCACAAAGCTGCCTGAAACAAGAACATGTACTTACTGCAGAGAACAACCAAAAAACAATGCTTCAGCACAAAGTGACCAATGCCATATCTTCACCAGGCAGTACATGCTGAAAACTTATTCTATATAATATTAGAAGAACTACCTTTCCCTCTGGGGCATGTGTAACTCTGCTCAAAAGTGGGGAAGAATTCTTGCTTTTATAGGCAAAACCAGAAGGAAAAAACAGCATTTTTACCAGCTAGTCTATCTGCAAAAAACAAAAGTACCTGCAAGGCTCAAAAGCCCTGGTGATGTGGTTTAGCAAAAACACTGCAACAGCATCTGTTATGGATTCACTCCCACAAATTCAGTATCAGAGCACTGCATCCTGTTCCCATGGAATACAAGCACCAAAGTGGTTTTCCAGCAGCACATGCACCAAGAACGCTGCTGGTTGTGACAGGGACAATCAGGGGACTCCAGCTTTCAACTACTTTCACCTTCACCAAGATGGTTCAGGTGGCTGTTGCAGGCTAGAGTTTCATCCAAAATCTAAATTACAACTACACTGACTTACAGTTTTAAGAAATTCTTTAGGGAAAAAAAACAAACAAACAAACAAACATGTTCACTTCCCTAAATACTTAGGCATCTTTTCACTTGTAAAAAAATGCAGGTTTGGGCAGTCAGGGGCCACTGGGCAGCCAAACACAGGACATGAGATTATTCACAGTCCTCTCCTGTTTCAGTACCCTAGCATTGAAGAGGAAACAGCCTGCACCATATCACAAATGCAAAGTAGAAGAAAGCAGAATGAAAAAGGGCATGATGCAATGAAAAGATGAGAGAACTGATTTCTATCAAAAAGGAGCTAAGCTGAAACTGGAATTTCTTAAGCTCCATTCGTAAATATCTATGAAATCCACTGGAAATATTCAGGCTGTATCTTTATTTCCAATAACTCCTCCATAACATAAATGCAGACTATATTAAGGAAGTTATTCAAAACCATGCTTTTCAAATTCTTTAGGCAATACATCATTTCCTTGAGTTAAAAACTGTTGTGTGAATCAATACAAGTGACTGCAGGGACAGTAGGACACGTTACCAAAGGGGTTTTACATGTCTTCCACAGTTCAAGATCACATTGTTTCATAGATTATGATTTATTATTCAAACTGAACTTTATAAACAACTACAAATCAAATTCTTCTTGTTTCTTGGGGCTCAAGCTAAGGCAACACTAATTTGCAGAGTTTTTATTCAAGAGATGCTGCTGCAGTAAACAACTATAAGCGAAGTCAATGCAAGAATACAACCTCAGTAACAGAAATGCTAAAAAAATTACCAAATTCTCTGAGGGGATGAGTTTGGAGGCATCTGCTATACACAGAAATAGTCCCTCATTTTACTGAAGTTATCTGTGCATCAACATCCTTTCTATGCCAAGAGTGTGATATACTTTGTTCATCACAAGGGGTACACATTAGATTAAACCAACATTTCCAAACTAGTCATTCTGTATTCTGCCTGGTATTTGAATGGTGCATGAGTTCACATAATGAAGAAATAACACAGCAAGCAGTTCATTCACAAGACTGGTCCAGTGCAGAAGGGAGCAAGAGAGGATGAGGGAGAAGAGGAAGAATCTGATCTCATAATTACAGGCTTTCTGACAATGCACACACACAAAGAAGCCATAGTAAGATTTTTTTTCATACACCCTTAATTCTGTTTTTTTCCCTTCATGATTAACTGCTTGAAGGTTCTGTCACAATTTACAGCTATTTTTAAGTATTACAGACAAGCAACACAGCATGTATGTGTGTGTCAGAAAAGAAGTGAAGAGCATACACAATGCAATGCAAAAACTGGTCACATTCTTCTTCTTACAGCACATAGCCAAAGGATTCCACAATCAGAGAGTGCCATTAGGAAACCATGACATCACCAAATCTATATTTAATTAATTGCTTTCTCCTGTAGAGAACAGGTTAAAAGGGTTCTGTACAGTAGCACAGCACAAACATTTTAAAGCAGTGATTGATTTTGCCAGTTGCAATGAACATTCTCCACCATGCAGCATCTGCTACTGTTTCCATGTTTACATTGAAAACACCATTTTACAATTTATATGTACAAGGTATGGCTTTATAGTTGAGCAATCTTGCTTATTCTAACAGCACCTGCAATGAATCCACATAACCAACCAGGACCAACATCAATGCGAAATTGGTGTTTCACAACACTCCTATACAGCATTTTTAGAATTTATTTTAAAATCATTATTTATGCATACTTTAAACTATCTCTGCCTAAAGCAGACACCCAAGAGCTTGGAGAAAGTTCAAAGACAGATAAGAAACTTGCAAAAATTGTTCCATTATTTATATTGGAGAGAAGAGGGAAGGAGGAAACATGAGGGACTCTGATTTTATGGCTGCTGGCTTTCTCTATCAGGAGACAATCTAGGTTTCCTTTCATACATCAGTGACACTACCATAACCATAATCTACTTGACTTTAATTAAAAATACATAAAAATTAATATTTTTGTCTTTGGAGAATCATCCCCAAGCAATGTCTATTAGCAAACACAAGCCAAAGGCATCATTTAATCCACCTACTCCAGGGTTCAATTTCACCCACAGTGTGTAACTGGAATTGCAAGTGGCTTTAAAAAGAGACCATGAGAAAGAAAGAACTCACCATTCTAACTACTTCAGGGTAAGTCTGCTCTGTCAAACAGCCTCTGCTTATTGTAATGTAGTCCACCAGTTCATTAAGAGTGGAGCGCTTGTATTCTTTCATTTTAAGGTCTGAAAGCGTGTCCATGAAGTCAAAAATGACACAGCACTGTTGAAGTTTCTTTAGGAACAGTTCAGGCTGCTCTGAAGATGGAACGTCTATGAAACAAGAAAGGAAATCTTTGTGAGTCTGGCATCTTATTACACAAAACAGGATTTCTTTCTGAAGATCAATTTCAAAGTAAAGCAGCATTCATACAATTCTTGTAAAACAGAGCTCAGATTAACAAATGAACCACTTACAGGAGCTGTATTAGTATTGTGTGTTTGAGATCTTGAACGTATCGCAGAAGGAATTTAATCATCAAGTGCTATTAGGAAAATAGAGTTCACCAAGAAAGTCCAGGCTGAAGTAGAGAATGGAAACACACCAGTATTCAAGACTCAATTTCACAATCAACAACCACTTTGACTGGAGGCTGGTATTTACCATCGTTAACTTAAACTCCAAAGAAAGATGAAAGAACTGTCAAACACATCAAGCTTGATTAATTTGTATTTCTAAAAACACTGTGTCATTTATAGCCCTGTATGAATATACATGAATACATATATATGAATACACAGCAAGACCATAATTCCACAAACATGTTTTGAGTTTCAATCATTACCCTCATACTGACACTTCCCAAAGCAAAAATCAATTTCCCTGAAATACACTGAAGATTCTTTTCTGTACTATGAACACATAACATGCATCAATAGGAACATTTTCACAAAAAATAATATGTGCTTGACCAATAAAGTAAGCAGAACTCACTACTTTTGCTCTGTTGTCTTAATGCTCAGCAAAAAGGAAAACCAATAATAAAAGGAATGTCAACTTTTTAGTTGTTGATTACTATACCAAATGCATCAAAAGAATACAGAGACAGCTTCATTTATCCAATACACAAGAGCATAGCAATACCAGAAAAAATTGCAGAAATGAAATCCACATTTTTATTCTGAAGATCTGTTCTCAGAGTAGGGAACACTTCACTTCCTTTGAGCTACCTGGTTTTATTTAAGGCACCAATGCCTGCCTCAGCACCAAAATCTATTGGCTGACCCTCCTGATCTCACATAAAAAAAGCTTTAACAGTAAAGAATTTATGTTTATTTCTTAAAACCTGGACTTCTAAAAGGCCAGTCTAAGATGGAACTGCTCATTGCTTGAAACAAGAATAAGTCACAGTAAGGAATAGTTGGCAAATGCTGGGAGGTGCCACTAATTGTATGCTAGTTTTAAGGCTTAAGTACCACGAATCTGTTTTGCTTAAACACAGTGCCTCAATTTAATTAAAAACAGTACTTAAGCACTAAAAAGAATAAAGATGGGCTTCAAGACAAATAAAGCTTCTTTGTCTTTGTTTGTTCAACCTGTATCTGTTTAGAGCACTGAAGTAGTGACAGGATTCAACAGAGAATCTACATGGGAGAAGAATCCTCCACAAACACCTCCAGAACATTGAAGGTCCCAAAACCAGGCACCCTAAAGCCATTCTGCTGGCCAGATCTCTCTCACACGTTCAAACACCTCAGAGGAGGCAGAGCTGAAACCCAAGATGAGCCAAGGAGACACAGAAACTCATTAGCCTTCACCCGCAACAAAAAAGATCATTTCTCTACATGACCTTTCTAAGGTTACAGGACACAAAGGGCCTGGGGAAGCAGAGTTCTGTGACTGCTCTCTTGACTGCCTGCCTTCAAATAATAGAGATGAAGGGACTTCAGAATTCACTGTTATTTACAAGCAGGCAACAGTTAAGTGATGAAAAATTTCTTCCAAAAACAGCCTTATATACCGGCTGAAAAAAAAAAGAAAATGAAAGTGCAATTGGTTACTTTTCAAGAGCTTTATTTTTAAAACTTACACTCTTTCTTCTTTATTACACCTATAATCCATCAGAGACCTTGAAAATATTTTAAAGGTATCAATACAATCTATGTTGTTACGTGACCATAATGGGGTTTTGGTTGCACTGTTCTACATGACTTTTACATGTTTGCTTTGACCAACAAGGACATTATAGTTAAAGAAAAACAGGCTGAAATCAAGTGGGAATCCATTAGGATACAATTCAGCACAAGTTAAAACCAGACTTATATACATGACTCAAGATTACACTCCTTTTAAGCAGGGCTCATATTAAATAGAAAAATTTTAATTACTAAAGCATTAAAATAAGTCATAAAAGTTTGTTTTCTTTTTCTTTCTCCAGTTAAGTATCTGGAGGTGTGGGAACAAAACAAAAAATATAATTACGTTCTTCTCAAGCAAAACCACTCTAAAACCCTTCATGAAATTCATGCCAGTCTGACTACGTCAACAGGCCATATGAACCACAGGGGAAGCTAAGAAAAACCAAACCTCAGCCAACCAAAAAAACCTACAAATAAACAACAAAACAACCTCAAAGCCCCACAGAATAAAACTCCACAAACCAATTGTTCTGGTCATATCTGCTTTTCTTTATTTGGCAAGTTGTCACTCACACTAGGAAGAACGTTTCACTCAGTAACTTTTCTCGATGTTCCTGGGAATTTGGGGTGCCTTGCCAACAGGGTGACACCTAAAGCCAGAAGTTTTTTCTACTTGGAATCAGGGAGAGTAAGTCAGAGTAAATATACTTGAAAAATTAGAGGGTCTTAAGACAAGAAAAGGATGGTACAAATAAATAAAATTATTTTTATTATTATGTACACAGACCATGGCATTAGCTGGTTTGAGATTTTGAGGTGAGGTATTTTCTGGTATTTGGGGCACATACCTACAGACCCCACAGCAGAACTCTTAAACTCCTTAATGCAAACACACAGCTCCTGACAGATGTTCACAGCTGGCTGATGAAAGATGGCGAACCCTTTTCTTCTCAGCAGATACTCAGAGCTTCCAATGAATTTTACTCCCATGCTAACACACAGCCAAACATTCAGGTCCCACAATTTCATAACCTGCAATATTACCATTGTATCTACTTTCACATAAAAGAACAGAAAATTGAGCAACCGCTCTAATAAATCTGTGTAAATACACATAATACTTTAATAACCTATAAAAGAAAATCAAAGTGACACTATTAAGTAGCATGTGTGAGTTACATTAAATGCACAGAGGAGTATACATTTATTAAAACCAAAATTTAAAGCAAGGTAAATTTCTGTCTGGATGACTGTGAGAACTCTCCTTATTTTCAAGTCTTTGCTACAATTTAATTTTCAGGCTTGTCAGTTTTCTCTTTAGCCATTTAAAACTGTACAGAGCTTTTGAAATACAGTAAGTATTCACAGACTCAAAGGAAATCTGCTTAGTGAAAGCATGCACTAGTACATCCAAAGGCTGATTATCAAGACAGAATCAGAGCTTTAAAGTCAAGTTTTCATAAAGTTATCAGAAAAACTGACAGAAAGTGCTATAATTTTTTTTTTTTAGAGATGGACTAACACTTTCTACTGCAAGGGCTGAAATACTAATTCTAAGATGGCTAAAGCAATTCTGTTTCTCTCCTAATAGCCTTTTCCCAAAATAATCCTAATCCAAGCAGCCCATCCCTTCTCGTCAGTCTCTGCCTTGTGCATCCTTTTATCAACTAAAGATATAAAAATCTGATAGTACACTTTTATTGCAAGTCTCTAACATCAATAAAAACACATTAACATTTATACTACATTCATGTTTTAATTAAAGTAATTTACAAGTAACTCATCTTGGATTATAGGAAACAAACTATGCACCAGAGAAGCTGCATCCAGGGAAGTGAGCTCTGGCTCTCCTCTCCTTGCCAAGTGAACAAGCAGGAAGGGGGAGGACCTGGATCGGTTCCCTATTCACTCCTGCCTGTAGTTTTGCAATGAAGGATACACCGCTGGGAAGTGAAGATGTGAAGTTAAGATGCAGGGAGGGACTGAGCTGCTCAAAGCAGCACGGCAGCTGTGAGGAAAAGCCATGGCACTGCAGACACAGGGCAGTATAGGGCCCAAAATCAGAATCAAACGGGACAAAATATGCAGATTACGTATAAAGTATTAAGCAGAACTAGAGTATGCTCACGCACGCTACCCTTCACCCACATATGCACTATCAGAACATCTATGAATCATTAAAGTCAAAATGCTCTCAGAATAACTATTGCTTCCAGTATATACATTACTGGTATTCATCAGCTTGAAGATGACATTTGCATAGAGAATTAGCATCATCTTCTTGTATGATAGTAAAAGCAGACACCACATTAAACACAAAAAATAAAAACACATACTAAAACCGAAGTAAGTCCAAAATGGGGAAGAGAGACTAATAGTAACATTTCTATTCACATAAATTTTAAGAACTTCCTTATAATGTCCCAGCATCTTAGATCTCTGCACTCACTCCACCTCTGAGATTGCTTCCTCTTTCAATTAAGCTGCAGAATTTCAACTTTCTCTTTTGACTTTATAGCAAAATAAAAAAATTGATGAAGAGTGAGGAATTATCTTCCAGTTACTAAGTAAACCTAGCACAATTTTTTCTAGTTAAGTAAAATCTCCTTGTGACAAAAAAACAGCTCCCAAACCCCAAACTGCTCCCGCTTTGCTGCCACTCACCAAATCACATTAAATATAAACAAGTACTGCACCAAGAGGGCAGGGGTACATAAAACTCTGCTACAGCTAACCCTCACAAATCACTATGAAGATTTTATTTTAGAAGAAGTTACCTTTCTAGTTTTCATTCCAATAAAACTGACAAATTTGAATTTGAAAGCCTTTTGGTTTTCTTTGAGCAGCTGACTTCAAGAGGAGGTGCAGTGACACCCAGCTCAGAGCTTTCCCTAACTTACAGTCCTGAAATACAGAACAACCAATTTTCTATAGGTCACATTTCACAGCAGATATTGGCCTTAACATTCCAAGAAGTACAAATGTTTGCCCTCTTTTTCTTACACAAACACTTCTTAAGAAAAATAATCACTATCCTGATTGCATTGATTTAATTTCCCTAACTGGCTGTCAATATTTTGAATGCCTTGCCAAGTCAGTAATCATTCATTTATAAGAGGTGCTTTTCTAAAAGCTGTTTTCCCAACCCATTCTCTAGACTTAATAATTATACAGGCAGGGCAGCAGCTAGGCACTGTGTTCCAAATATGTAAAATCTAACCAGTACAATTATTCACACAGCAATAAATACAGTGGGACAAACTCAAGTTGACTTTCCTGAGTGAAAACACTCACAAAGAAAAAGCACAACATTACCATACTATTTCCAGCACATTCAAACTGCATGATTAGAAATGCAACACAGGACATAATTCACCAACTTCCAGATAAACAGTGTCTACATTGAGATAATCTGTCACAAAATTGAGAATTATTTCCCTGGCCATAAATTTGCCCCTACTCAAACTGAGCAAATTCTCACCAAGTGGGAGTTGCACAGGGATCCTGGATCCACAAATCCCTCCACTGCTTATAACTCCCCAATCATTTCACAGATATTCAACAAACACCATTTACTGGGGTGGGTATTCTAAATTCAGTGTAGATTTAATATATCACTTGAGTGCCTTGAGTGCAGATGGGGCAACACTACAAACAACACAGGGTATTCCTTAATACATGTATTCTTAGTCATATGAACTGCCCAAATTTTGTAATGTAGATGTATTAATAAAAATTCTGCTTTTACTCACATATGTGAAACCTCAAGTTTCAGCCCCTGAATAGGATAATACATCAAGTGCTACAAATTGACAATAAAAAGAATTTAATAAACCATGTTTTTAAAAATTATACTTCGACACATCATGAAGTTTCAGTTGAACCTTTTGCAGGCATGGTGCAGGCAATAATTTAAGTCTCTTCATTTTCATACAGCTCAATCCAGAGCCACAGCAGCCAAAGTTTCAAGGAAAATACTCCTTTGGGCTATGGTTTGTTAACCTGTGACCAACACCTGTTCCTTCTCACCAGCAATGTCTGTGCTGTGAACGTCTTTCAGCCTGGAAGTGAACCAAGACCACAAGCTTGGGCTCAAAGATATTTATGAGCCATAACAAAACATTATACCATGAACACTCACTGCAAAAGGTCTGTATTAGTGCAAATTGGCATCGATGATGTGCACCCTCAAGTGAGCAGAGGGACCTCAAGGGACTTTAAGTTTTACAAGTTTGGGTGCTCTCACTCATCACTGACCTACACAAGCAATCTGTTATGAAACAGCTACATCAAACATCTCAGATAATGATATGTAATCAAGGAAATACATGGTGGATAGCGATAATTCCTGAGCAATTAATGAAAGACAAGACTGCCAGGGTATTTTGGTACACCAACTGCTGTCTGTCCCACAAAAATAGAGACTCACGAGATATTTGGCCTATACAGGGTCCCTTATGCTTGGGCTGATAATCACCACTCAGCAGAACCGTGTCTCTTCATAATCAAGCAGCAACACCTTCATTTTTAGGTAAACTGACAACATTTTCAACATTTCCCCATTAGTTCTTCAGGAAACGGGATGAGTTTAATGAAATAACCCCAAGTCAAAATTTACCTATTCTAGCTGCAAGTCCATTCAAGCCAAAAATGATCCAGGTCAAAGAAGACAAAAGAGAAGGTAAGGAAAAGGATTCAAATGACAAGATTTCAGAGAAAAATTGGTGGAAAAAGAGCAAATAGGTGAGTGTACCAAGGAATTTCAGCAGAGATGGAAGAATGGCAAAGAGGCTGTGAAGATTATGAGGAGGGTAGGCAGAGAGAAGTTAAAGAAGGCAGGGAAACAACATAAATTATTAAAAGACCAGGAGAGTGAGGGAGAATGAGGTAGAGCAGGAGACTTGGAAAATGGAGGAAAAAATGGTTGGAGAATATGTACACAATGAAAGTAGAATATTTCAAAAGGAAAACAAAGTCATAGCTCAAAGTGTTTAAACATAACAAGAACGAAGGAGTTAGAGGTTAGGAGCTAGATTTGATTAAGCAGCCACATATCTGGACAGTCTTGACACTATGACATCTTTAATATATCCAATTACATTACTTAGGGTGAGTTTGCCTAGACATCAAATTAACACTTATATTTTAGCTCCAGGCTGATCAAAGGTTTTGCAGGTTGCTTTTGCTCTCTCCCCCCTAGTTTTTACTAATATTTCAAAAACAATTATTAGTGATTTCTTTTTTTCCATGGAAGCAAGAAGGCTGGCAAAAATAGACATAAATATTATTTCTAAATTCCCTGAATTTAACACATGGCATAAAGTCCCAAAAGAAGACAAAAATATTTTGCTGAAACACAGTTACTGTAGCCAGCTTCTTGGACTGACTCAAGTTTCTTTTATACTGGCTCAGAAAGCTCATGCCAGTTGTTTTAAGTAGGTTTTTACTGAATTGCACTTTCAAAGTACAAGCTACCTTCCACTCAGCAGAAGTCAGAGTTTGCTGAACAGACACCAGAGAGAGCTGCTGCCCATGTCTGTTCTGACACTTGAAAACACTGACCTGAGGTGGTGAACAAGTTATCAGGATACCTTTGCCACACAATTTCTGCCTAATATCATCTAGCATTACATATGAAACACTTACTTACTTTTCAAAGTGATTATTTTCTAAATTCTACATGAATATGAATATAAATATAAGTATCTTTCCGTTTGTTTTTTTGTTTGTTTCTTGGATAGTTTATTGCTTCTGGTTTTTCTTCTGACACTAACCATTTAATTTAGCCAGATATATTAAAAAAAACACCACATATAGTAACTAAAAATCTAAAAACCTAAGAAAACTAAAACACAGTACAATCGGCTCATGCTTTGCAACTCCCAGAGATGTTAGAACATTCTCAGTGTAAGAATCAAAATGTCCACAAATTCAGATCATCTCCCGAATTTTAGCATCACGCTGGGTTACAAACACAAGACTTGACTCTACATGGAAATCCTTAGTGCTGGGTTTCATGAAGCTCCAGGATTAGTGACTACGTGTTACTCGTTACACCTTTGCTCAGTTCCAACTGGTAAAGCCTCCAGTGCAGAGCCCTCCACCAGCTCTTTTCAGTCCTTACCAGGAGGAGCTGCACACCACAATTAAAGTCAGGTTTTTCTCTAGACATTTGAATAGCAAAAGCTACAGGTAGAGCAAATGCAAAGTAAGCTGAACTTCCCTACGTGCTCAGCTCCTCTACCCTAAATCACATCCCAAAGACCAGAGGCAGGAACACCACGTAAACAAAACCACCTGGTTATCCAAGGGATTTCTCAAACACCCAATATAGAGCAAAGCTGCACAATGGTAACTTACTGCTCCATGGAAATCACCCTACTGCTGTCTCCCTTTCCTTTAACATCCTTTAACAGTTTTCCAAGGTGCTTTTTAGTGTATTTTTAATTGCCTAGCTGGTCTCTAGGACACTGCCATCCTCCATCCATTCCCAAGTTCTTATAGAGCACTGGAACCCAAAATATCAATAGAAACACCAAGTCTCAGCTCATTATTTCAACTTGGTCGTGCTATGCTCAAATCTCTTTTATCTCGTACTTGTTTTCTGTTAATTTTAGAGAGAATGATGGATTACATTGCAGCTTCAGGTTTATCTTGCTACAACGTGTACAATTTTTTTCCACTGTATGTTAATGGCAATATTATAGCAAGATCAACAATTTATAATGAACAGGACATTGCTTCCCAGTTTCCTAGATGGCAAAAAAATTAAAAATGTTTACAACTTCCAGGACACTGAGAAACACCTTTGCAAAAACCCCATGATGGCCTCCTGACCTAAGACAGAAGAATCCTTAAGAGGATTATTGTCTTTCTTTTGATAAGATTCTTACCAGCTCACGATTTTTTTTCTGCATGACATGAGAGTCCTGTGCTCTGTAATGATCATTAAATACAAGAACACAAACACGTCACAGCAATGTTACAGTTACCTTCCACCCTAAATGCAGTCACAAGGCAGTCCAGGATTTGCATTGCAATTCATTTCTTCAGCGCATAAAGTGCATAATGAAATAATGATAAAATTATATATCTGTACAAGCTTCCTGTAAGAATGCAAAAAAATGTATCTTGCTTAGTAAGTGCTCTGAAACTGCCATCTGTCCAAATAAAATATGCAATATTCATTCTGTTTCAACTACAGAGCTGCTCTATGAAATTTATACGGAAATGCCCAGACACTTGCAAAAAAATCTTGTACCAAGAACACAGGAAACCCAACTCATAACTCTTATCCAAGCAGGCACAGAGCAAGTGCCAAAATTGCTACTTTGCTTGATACTGACCCACTAATTTATCCCAGAAGTCACAGGAATGCTTCATTCTCAAGTGAAACAAATAATTATGTGAGAGCTGTTCTACATACATAACCCACTGCCTAAGAGCTCAGGCTTATATTTTAAAATATTCACATTTATTAGCTTAAATAATATACATGCATACAAAATATACACTTCTCTAGCCCTGTTTATACATTGAGAAGAGTTTAACTGAACCCTGAAAACATGATTTCCATTCCTTTCTCATTTGGCAGTATAAATTCAGTCAGCAACATATTCTACTTTATGCTAATTTACCACAATAGTCTCCCAACATTTTCCAGTAACGTGCCACGCAATCCAAATGTTTGCTCTCTCATTCCCTCCACAGAGGGGACAATGTGTGTAATGGAGTAAGGATTTCATGGAACTGCACATCATTAAGATACCATGTTTGTGTAGGAAAAAAACTCCAGCATTTAGTAAACATACCCTAAAGTTACAACAAAGGATGCAGAAACAAGCTGGGAATTCACTCCAAAGTCTCCAAATGGAGACAGTGAAAGTTCAACTTCTTCTAAATTCTTATCTCCTCTTTCCTATGTCAAGGAAAGCTCCAGCTTGACACAACAACAAAATCATGGGGTTTGGCCTTCAATATTCATTTAGTTTTTTTTAATTCTAGCTTCAGCCCACTGAGATGTCAAAGATGAGAATCAACACCTCAAGCTGGATTCAAGTTTGTGCCAAAAGCAAGCTGGGGTTTCGGGGGATGCTCCATCTGCATCAGCAAATCCCTGCTGACATCCCAGCCATGGAAAACACAGGAAAACTTGAAGGTACGTCCTGATCTGCACGCTGGGCTAACAGCTCCTGGCCAGCCCAGAAACGCCAGAGCATTACTCAGAAGATGCTACGTGAGGACTCTGCACAGAGCACGAACAAGCCGTGTGGTTTCCTTGTCACAAAGGCGGCTCCCACCCCCGCCCCTCCTCAGGACACTCCCTGTGCTCAGGCTCACCGCCGTCCTCAGACACGGCCACTTGAGAGCCTCACACTCTGTTATTCAACACCTTGTGACAATAACTCCAATCAGCCAGGCTGTTAGTTAAGGGAACACCCTTCTTCATACTGCCAAGCCCAGCACATATGTCTAAATGACAGAAAATAAATATATAAATCGACTTTATTTTGCTTTTGCAATTGCTGCAGAGCTCTCTCACATTCCCTAGTGCACAGAAGCACACTGCCATTCCACACCACCTCTACAGCAACTTTTGATCTTCAGACTATTCAGGATCTGGAACAACTCAGCAATACAAGAGAAAAGCATGACATTTATATAATACTCGTCTATAACCTGTCAAGTTAATATGTGCTACGCTGGGTATTTTATGTTATTATGTATTATCATTACATATGTCTATGTAAAAATAACAGCCATTCCTTTAGAAATAGGATCTTGTCCATCACAGAATGGCTCAGCTCAGTTTCAAAGCAATGTAAATGAGGAACTCATTTGCTAGTAATTATCTACCTTTAGAGACTATTGCTCTGTTATACCTAAACCAGGTATTTTTGCTAAAATCTGCAAAATTAACTGACAGATTATTAGGCCACTTTTCTGTCTTTTGAACAGAAACTTTTTATTTTGCTTCTTGAATCCTAAATGGGATAGGCACTTTATCTCCATAACATGGTTCTAGAGAGCAATACACCTAATTTCAGAATATTTATAACAATCTTTACCATAACCTTGCACTAGCATGATGTACGTGCACTTTTTTTCAGAAGATCTTTACCTCTAACCTCTTCGAAAACACAGAAGAAAATAATGCAGGTTTTTTTAGGCAGAACATTATCTACCTGCTTGTGTGCCAAACCACTATAGGGGGTTTTGTCCCTCAGAAATGCTGTCTGCTCCTGGACAGATAAATATATCTGATGATCACTGGGCCTTGGCACCTGAATTTCTCTAGAAGTTACTCAGCCCCTCTACAATATCACTACCAGTTTACAACAGCATATTGAGGTTAAAAATAAATATTTGACCCATAACAAATTAGAAGTTCTGTATTAAGTTCTCAAGAACAAGTCCAAGAAAATTAGAAACTTTACAGACAAGGTTATGTCAGGCAAGGTTATGTTACTCTGCTGAGTTTTGAGTCACTTTGCAAAGCCTTCTTAGTTTAGACTGTTACAGATATTAACCAGACGTAACAGTTTAGGCATTAAATATAATTACAACATTTCCTCTGTGGTTACCAAACAATACCCTTCATCATCAACTGCTACCCTCTCTACCTCTTCCAAGCTACTCATTAGTTAAGCTGCTTCTCTGTTGAAGATGATAAACTGAAATTAGATTTCCAGCAATATTTATCCCTAGCTGTGCTGTGGTCACAAACTTCATCTTAAGGTGGCACCCTGGCCAAACTGAAGTCAAGGAGTGATACTCTGGTTCATTACAACTGTGATTACACCTTTGCTCTAATTGGCAGAAAGCTCACTGCTTACTAATGAAAAGAAAAAAAAAAATTAAAAAGGAAGCAATCACATCAGTTATGTATTCCACAAAAAATTAATGGAGAAAAACTCAGCAGGAAACGTGTGTGCTCTGCAGGTTTATACAAACACAGGTAACTCTAAAGTGAGGTGATCTAAATACACTACTGGTGAATTAGCATAACGTTCTGAAAGTATTTTTACAGAGCCTTTGCAGGTACAGATCAGCAAACATGCTTTGTGTCTGTCCAAAGGCATACACAGATCACACCTCCCCTGGCTTGCCCATACTTTTCAGAAAGCAGCTAGCTCACTAGACCAGTAGTATGAAGTCTTTAACTTAAAAACACCCTTTGTATTTAAAGACAGGACTTCAGGTGCATCCCTCATGCCTTCTCTTTCTCCCATGAAGTATCAGATTCACTAATACATTATTAAACGTTGAGGGAAGTGAGCCATTCACAATAAAATTGAGTATTTCAAGTAATTGCCTCCACTGGACTGAGGTTTACCAAGAGGAGGCAGACAGCATCCTAGGTTCTTTACACTCAGGCTGTACCAGTGGGCACATCTACAGATGGCCCTTTCCCAATCCAATAGCAGCCAAAGTAGGTCAGTGGGCAACAAAAGTGTTTTTAACTATACTAATCCAGCAGCTTCAGTATCCTATGAAAACAACAGAGAAGGACCATCAAAGCTGCTGTGATCCCAGGACTAAGTTGTAACTGTAAAGGCTAGAAAGCAAAATCCCAGCCCATCCAGTTCTCCTCCCTGTACCTCACATGGTAGTTAATTATTTAGTCTCAGAGATATCAGCAGTAAACTAATTGCCTTCGAGCAAATCAACTGAAGCATCACTGGTGTGTGACTTACTGCTGCCTCTGAGAGAGGCATTAATGTATCAATCCCGAACATAAGAGCTAACAATCTAGCGAGCTGTACACCCACACCTCTGGTTCCTGTCATTTTCAGAGGATGCTACAGCTTGTTTCATTTTCATATCAATGCCAGCCTTATGCTCTTGTCAAACAGGAGTAAGAGCCCAGCTCAGGAATTCCTTTGGCAGCAGAGGTCTGTTGGTTTGAGGGTCTAACTCGGTATTGCTTTTTGCTATTCCTCTGGGCTGCTCCTACCTTTGCCTGGTCATGGAATTTCTCACAGTCCTGTACTACTCCTGTAACTCTCCTTTCTGAAGGGTGCCTCTTTCTCTTGCTTCTCTCAGTCTAGAGCTGAAGACCTCCCCCAAGCCAGCCCCCAGCTTCTCCAAATGCCATCTATTTTTACCTAGGCTGCCGTCTCATCCGGATGCTGCTAATTGGCCCCTTAGTCACAACTGGAAAAGTAACCTGGCTGAGTAACTCCTTCTGAGCTGCTGCACTGAGGAATCTCTCTGTCTCACGTTCATTCACACAAGGAAGCTTCCAGTAAATTCGTTACAGGGTTTAACACAAATTAACCACATTTAGCTTCTAAGATTTTACAGCAGTGGCACTTGCACATCTTTTTATTTTTTTTTTAATAATAGCCTTCCTGCACAAGACATTTAAAGTTCTAAATCCTTAAAAGCACTATATAAAACAAGAGAACTGCAGCACTAGAAATCAACTTTACCCTGCCTATTCACCAGGGCTTTTTTCCCTCCACATATTACCTCCAACAACCTGCAAACTTGAAAGGATTACTAAAAAGAAATGGCAGAAAACCCATGTAAATTTAGATTTTTGAAGACTGAAAGAAGCAAAGATAATACACACATAAAAGCAACCCATTCTGATGAGGGTGCTTTTCCACATGGAACATTTCTTATGGATGTGACACAGCCCAGCTTGCCACACAGCTACAAAATGATGTTTCAGACATCTCAGTGAACTCTCCTTGTTGCTCAATTACTTTGCTAATGAAAAGTTGAAACATCTTGGAATTTCCTCCCAGTTACTTTGCTTCTGTATCAACCAAGTTGGTACAAACAGGAAAAACAGATCATGAGAAAAACAGACTAGTCAGGCAGGTTTTACCAGGAAAACACTGGGAAAAACAAATAACTGAATGATCCGAATTCATCCTAAATTATTTGACAGCCCTTGTATTACTTCATTATTCCACTAAAAAGCCAAATTTAAATACTTGGTATTTAAAAGCCATTACTTTAAAAATATGGTACATAATTAGAAAATTACCATTTTATTAAGAGAACTTGACTCATTTTTACTAATAAAGACTGCAGTAATTTAATATAACAAATCCCTTCTAGAAATTCTGATGTTACCACAGACAAACACATCATGTGTTTTTAACAACATGAATGCAATTCTCAGATATCCTGATCATCTGTAGTAAAAGCAGAGTTTTGACAGATTAGTAATTCTGGATTCAGTTCAATACTGGCAGGATTTATGCTATTTCCTAGGATGAAAGGGAGATCCTTTTCCACCTTATGGAGACAGCTCAGGCTGACAAGAGTAAAGGGAAGGTCCTTCAGCTGTGGATAATTAAGAAACAGCCATTTAAAGAAATGGTTGTTTTGGAGACCACAGCATGCAGTAAAACGATGGAGTACTTCTTCCATGCTGGACTCGAGGAAGCTTAAAAATCATTTATTCTGCAAATGAGAAACTGAACAGTTCTATGATGGTTTGTTTTGCTGAGAAAGGAACTTCTTTTCACTTGAAATGAAGGCTAAAAAGATCTGCTTTAAATGTTATTCTGCTAAAAAGAAAGAACACATACAACAGACTGCAAAATCCTTGCCCAGCAAACCACCACTACCACCATTAGCTGGCACATCCCTACTTCCCACTCTCACATGAGTGTGGTTTGGCTGGGGTTATTTCCCTTTTTAAAGGAACAGTTCCATGTGGCTGTGTACAGCCTTGGTCCTGATTGAGGACCCGAGCCACAGAGCCAGGGCTCCAATTAATTACAGGAGAGGTGTGCACATCTCTTCGGGTTCAAACACATGCAGGCACTTCAAAACCAATGAGGAATGCCTGTTTGCCATGACACAGCACTGTGAGGGACATCCAGTGCCTGGAGAGAGCAAGGAGTGAGCAGAGGGAGAACAAGACCCCACAGGGCACACAGAGCCCATCACAAGAGCACCAGGAATCCTGGGGCCTATACCCCATCCCTCTCACTTCTCCTCCAACTCCCAAACCTTATGGTTGTTCATCCAAAATGATGGAAAAAAATGCTTGGGACCTTCTAGTTGAGGACATAACTGTGATGGGACAGACATGGTCACTCCTAGTCACACACTCCAACTTGCCAAGAAACAGTTCAGGCATACCCAAGTAGTTTTTGCCCAGGCAAAGGCCTGATGATTTTTTTCATCATTTTACAGGAGACTCCTCTCATCCAGTCTCTGAGGCAGACATCCTCTCTCACTTCATACAGCCTTACCTGGGCACCCAGGTTGCCTTGGCCTAATGCAAGATTTCAATCAGGATTCAGCAAGGCAGAGGAAATTAAAAAGGCTGCTTGTGTAATGAAGAGGAAAATGACAGGTTCTTCTGCTTTGGGCACTGCTCTTCCCACTCTGAGATAATCCTTCCTTAAGGTATCAGCACCACTTTAAGGCACTCATGGGGCCAGTATTTACTCTTGGCCCTCCCTTCAATAGCACAGATACCTGAGAAAAAAATCAAATTCTTCCAAAATTCAACCAACTGGTAGACAGATGTAAACTCATGCATAGGCATTTTGATTAAAGTCATTGTAAGGCAAACAAAACAGTATTATTATACAGTAATGTATTATTGTACAGATCCTTACAATTGTACAACTTCACAGTTCAGGAATAAAATTTTATTATCATTTCTCCAGATCCTCGCTATCTCCAAGGGCCAACACATCAAGTAAGCAGTGACTTTTCTTCTGTTTCCAATGTTACAAAGTGCTTGGACTTTAAAAGGCTGAGGGAGAAGTTGCTGAGCAAGCCCAGACACTGCAGTTTGCCAGCAGCACAACTTCCCCCTCCCTCCCAGCTGCAGAATAACTGGGCTGGGGCAGAGCTCCCTCTGCTCCCCTGTGCTGGGGTAAAGGCAGCTGCAGTTCCTGCCCTGCACCTGATACAGCTCCTCTTATACAACAGGTCTGGCCAGTTCCTCTCTGCTTCCTGATCCTGGCACTGAGCAACAAACTTCCCTGGCTTCTCCCCCTTCCCTGATCATCCCACTTTTTCCTTGGCACCATCTGACAAACTGCCATTAACCCTTAAATCTCAGCTAAATCTAGGATTACAATCATTGGTTGGTTGTTTTTTGTTTGCTTTAAGGACTCAGGAAGCCCAAAATCAGAAAATGACCAATCACAACAACAACAAAAACCAGGAAGTTTATTTTCCCATTTTAAGTAATGAACTCACTGAAATCTGTAGGAAGAAGTTTAGAACTATTTGAAAATGTTTAAGGGGGCAAAAGAATAACAAAACCACCCTGTGCCCACAGTAAATGTCTGACTTACAGTATTTGAAATTCCTAATGTTTTCTTAATGTCCGCAGAGGAGAATACACCGGAGGTGTATGAAAATTCCCACTGGACTGGTATTTTGAAACTAAGCTGCTTTTTTAATATGCCTAATAAGCAATGCTCATGTCCGTTCTTAAACTGAAACACAGTATTTCATTCCTATGAAAAATATTTAAAAACACATTACTGGTACAAAAAATTTGGGATTTATAACTTTCACATAAAAACTTTAAAAACTTAAATTCTAGTTTGTGTTTGTAAGTAAATTTCACCTTTATTCTGAGCATAATTCTCTACCTCCAACTGGAAGAGAAACAACTCAGGCCCTGGCATGTTCAATGACAACTTCAAAACTTGTCTTAATTTCAGCAAAAAGATGGGCAAAAAATAAATTGAAAATCTCTCTTTTGCATTAGAATACAAACACAGTTCCTCTTAACATCCTTCAACACAATGATCAGCCCTTGCTTTATTAAAATGTCACCACAAAACACAGCAGCCAGAGTAGCACAAACATTAACACTCATCTTCCTTCACCTTTCAAGTACAGAACCTGATTCAGCAATCCTTAATCAGGCAAAGTGCTAATATAATCAAATGAGAATTATTTCTGAGCATCGCAAAAACTTGTCTCAATTCTGAAACACAGGAAAAACTGTTAGAGGGTGGGGAATGATCCTACACTTCTTCAGATTTTGGGCCTCTCAGGCCTAGGAGAACTCTGCAGATAGGATCAGATTATATGTTGATTTGATTTCCACCGACTGTCTCAAAGCCTTAAAACCCAGAAACAAAAGTATCATTTAAAAAAAATAAGGATCAGCTTTCCTCTGACTCCACTGCTTTGGTACAGCATGCATAGAATAAATATTCTTAAATGGTTTCAGCTGCTAAAGTAGTCAACTTAAACTATAAACCAAACCAAAAACCACCCTACTTGAAACTTAGAACCTAAAACATAAACCACTAGAAAAATAAAATAAAACAACATCCCACCAAAATGGAAACCCTAACACCTTATCCTTTGCATGAAAATCTTACAATTAGTCACTCAAAACTGTATTTCAGAAAGTACGCCTTTTAACTATATGAGAAACTATAATAAAAATTTCTTATTTTTACTGAAAATAAAACTCTCTCCAAACTGAAGAGTGTTACCTTCATTACATCCACAAGATGAATATTTCCACAAGACGAATATGAAATTTCCCTCAACAAAGCACTCCAAATAACATCCCTCCTTTTAATCTGAGTGTTTACTGTAGGTATGTTTAGAAGTCCAGTACTAGCCTAGTCTAATTCACTTGTCTAACGAGTGAATTATATTCATAACTGGATGGTGATTAACACTAAACAAGGCAACACTCACACAAACAGCACAGCAAATCATTCTTTTCAAACTGCCAATCGCTGAGGTCAAAACATTCATGCTTTTAAGTCAAATTACAATCAACTTCCTCCCCACCCATTCTATTATTTCTTATTCATGCATTGACAAGAGCATGGAAGCCACTTTGCTAAAAATCATGAGTCTCTTGGAAGAACCTACACTATTTAAAGAGCAAACTATTCAAAAACAAAGAGGGGGAAAGGGCTTCTTAATTAAAAAAAGAAAAAGGAAAAAAACAACAACCAAAAAACCCAACCAAACAAAACATAATCAAATTTAATTTCCCTTTTGATTTGTTTTAGATACTTCCTTTTATTCCTTCATCGTTTTATCCTTTACAGTGCCCCTCAACTAAACCACCTTTAGGATCAAGACAAACATTTGTTTTCTGCTCCACATTTTTTTCAGAAGTTATCCTGACTAACATAGCAACACTTTGAATTACAAGCAATTCACAAAGTTCAGTTCTGGTCTCTGAGGAAAAGTTAGGTTTAGATTTTAAAACTATAGTTGTTAAAAAAAATTAAGAGGAAATTAAAAAAAAATACTGCTTTTCTCTTCTATTGGAATTCACGCTAGAGCCGCTCTTTACCTTTCCAAACTATGTTAATGTAATCAAGTATTTTCCAACAAAATATTATCAAGCTCCTTGAAACACCACTTCTGACAGCAGCACAAGGGAAAACAACACCGAAGGCCCTGTCAGAGCTGGAGTTTGGGCGCTGGGACAGGTCTGTGCTTACCCAGTGAGCCGGGATGCTCAGGGCCATGGTCCGGCGGCTCCTCGCTGCCTACAGCTTCCCTCCAGCTTTCCTGGATAAACACACCCCGGCCAGAGCTTTCATCATCTGCATAATCCCAGCCTCTCTGCCTGCTGCACTGCAATACCAGTGTCCCAGTGAGTTTTCTCTCCTGAATTATGGCCACGTAGAACATGACCGGGGGTGTGCCAAACAAGATGATTAAGCAGCAAAATACGACAAGGCGTGAGTTGTATTATTAATATTCCTATCTAGCGCTAGCCACAGAAGCGAGGGCTTCGTGCAGCCAATAGCAGCTGTGCCCAAAGCAAGCTCCTCCACTCCGACTCGCTTTCAAAATAAGAGCAACTATTTCTTTTGAGCAGTTTTATTCTTTGGTTGCTTCGGCACTGGGCTGTATTTCAGCACTTTAGAAATTGCTTCCTTTTTCAAACTCTACTTTGAGACAGCGTTGGAGGAATCTCTTCAAAAGGCAGTCTCAAATTACAAGACTTTATTTTCAGAGAACAAGAGCATAACCTATTTTTAACAAGATATACTGAACAGCAATTTACTGATATAAACATTTCATATATTTAAGAATAAATAAATATCAACTCTCCATAAATTTCAGATTCATCAGCACACTGTTTCATGTTTCCAAACTTATTAAAAAAATAATTCAGAAAGTAAGTTCATATAAAATACTAAAACATCCAGGAAACCCTATTTAACCTTACTTAACTTTCCTTTTTTTTTTTTTTGTGATGTATGAATATGGAACACATGACAAAAAAATTACTGCGTGCTACACTACCAAATTAGTAGAATAAACACTGAAAGCCCACCCAGACGAATTTTTTGATGCCATGAAAGATCACTTCACAGTGTAAGGATGCGTTGTTCAATATTCCCTAAGACAAGGCATTTGCTACTGAACTCCCTTCAGCTGACAATGAGGATCTCCAATGCATGTGGTATCAGCCCTGTCCTAGGCAGTAAACAAAAGAGGGGAGAAAGGGCAGGCAAAGATAGCTGTGCTCAGTCAGGAAGTGAGAAAATAGAAGAGCTTAAGCAGGATCTCAGTTTAAAATTATTTTAACGCTATGGCCTTTCTTTAACCTGGTGAAGCTTGCTAAAATGTGCTAAGGAGGGGAAAAAGATCCATTGAAGCAACAAAATGAACTATGGATTTCAGTTAAAAATTTTATAAACTCTAAGAGTATGCTACTCTTAGAAAAAAAGATTTTGCATAATAAAATCAGGAATTACTGCATTATATTAAAAGCCAGAGTAATTATTTTAAAATTTTATTCCTAAAAAAAAAAAAATAGAATCTGATTGAAAAGCAAAAGACTTCATGCTCAAAATGAACCAATGAAGCAACACTGCTCCAGTCTGGATACTTGAATTTCACTAGGCACTTCATCACCTCTAATCAAGACTTTTTAAAATGTTTGTGATAGTCTCATTTTTGAAAAGAAAAACAGAAATAATTCAATCAGATTTGTTTCTATTAAAATTAGAGTACTCTTTCAGTTACTTAGCTGTAATAAAGCAGTGAATCTTAAAACATTAGCATAATGTCATACGTAATTTTATCTTGTTTTTCCTCAAACTTGACAATAATAGTTTTTTTTAAAGACTGCCATTTTTATGCTGCATTACTCACAAGATACCAATGGAAAAGAACGCTAAGAAATAAAAAGAGTCAGATTAAAAGCATCCATTAATACTCAATGCCCAACTGGAGGCATCCTGATTTTTCTGGATGTTTACTTAGCGCTGTGTGATATTCAGGACTAATTCCCACCAAGTTCACTTGCACTTTGAGTCATCATCCATTCTGTAAATCACCACCTCGCGTCTCAGGCTGAGCGGCAAAAACAACAAGTGAGCAGTTCTCACCAACCAGCAGAGATTCACCCAAGACACAAAGAGCAGAGGAAACATCAGAAGCCAATTCCTCCAAGGAAACATCCCACTAGTGTAATTCATGAGAGCCTCACTTGTCTTCCCAAATTCCCTCCTGCCTTTCCAACAACTTTCACAGCTTCAGAAGTGGGAAAAGCTGGGGTCTTAGAGCTGCAGATTTAGGAAACTGCAAGCTGGAAGAGGCTACCAAAGCAGGTAGTTTAACCTAAATGAAAACAGCCCTAAGATATCCTACAGAAGCCACCCTTCACGAATTAATCGGGTAATGCGTGCTCAACTACAACATAACTTCCCAAATCAAGAGTCACGACTTTTAGAAAACTCACAGTGAATTTATCATCCATTTACACAGCTCCTGCCAGCACAGACTTTTCCTTACTATTAAAACCACATGGCTCCTGCTTTAGCTGACAGCATCAATTCTTCTTCTCTTTAACTAGTATTTCCTCCCCATAAGACACTATGACCATATCTACCCACAAGCCTTTTAATAAACTATTCAAAATGATTTTTTTAAATTGCATTACATAAGGCGTTTTCTCTGGGTTTTCCACCATTTAATGGGTGTACATCTCTCTTACCTTCCTACAGCTCCTGCAAGTTTGGCCATGATGGATCCTCATATTGATCTTACCAGAGCCCCAGCCAGATCTAACAGCGATGCCTCTGTCACACCTCAGAGGAAACAAATCACCCTCATCTGCTCCGTGAGGATGACACACGTACGCTCTGCTTAATCACAGATGCTAAAATGCCTGGTCATTCTTAATTATGATAACCCTACCTAGCTGTTACACACAGAGTAACCTTCTGCTGTCTCAGAACTCAGCCAGTTTTGGGCTGGTGTTCACAGACAAGGTGAAAAGCTGACCTAGGGCACAAAAGCCACCCCTGACAAACAGCAAGAACCATTAGAGGAGTTCTAAAGCACCATTTCATGTGGGCAAACATGCCCTCTTTCAGAAATACATTTTTACAAACTCTTAAAAACATTCCTGAAATTTAAGAAACTGTATATAGCAATTTCAGCCATATTACTGTATAGTGTAGCAGCAAAAAAAAGTAATCAAACAACAAAGACTGTATTATGAAAACTGAAAACTACTTTCTCTCAAAAGCAGAACTAGCAGGAGAGACAGATCAACACAGACTCTCTGAAAAACCTCTTGTTATTTCTTTGCTTCACTTTAAAAGTGAATAATATCTTTATTTCTTTCATGTAATTTTGACAAAGTCTCCTAGGTTTTAGTCGAATTTGCCTACAATGAAATGAGCATTTCTAGAATAAGTAGGCCATGGAAAACTCCATTTTCCATCTAGATTCAAACAAGAGATTGTCATTCATTTGAATATTATTTTGTGGCTGAACGTGAACTTTGAGTGCGACATGCTGAAAAGATAATGTTTTTCCCTGGTTTCTATGGCACCTGCTAGATGCTGCAGGCACACAAAATCAAACCTATTCCAAAGGTACAAAACATTAATCACCTCTTTTGACATCTTGCAGTTAAAGTATCAAACGTGCTCCACTGGAAACATTTTGTTACCCACGTGTGCAAACTTCTGCTTCAGAAGCAAAACTATCTCCCTTGAAGTTAACTATTTAATAACCTGGCACAGAGATCCTCTCATCAAGTCCCCCGTGGAACAGGTCATAAAAGGAGCCCCACTTAGCAATTAATTAGAAGCTCATCCTCCCCATTAAATCAACTACCCTGGTCCTGAGCAGTGGATTCCTCAGGCCTTTTCTCTATGTTTACTCAGGCTGCACAACACCTTCACGTTACTTTTATCTCCCTAAAAGAGAAAAGAACAAAAAAAAAAAAATGCTGGGATACTTCATTTCATGTGTCCCACACAGCATCTCACAGGTCAGAAATCAAATTGCTAAAAAGCCTTTAAATTCTGGCTCGGCAGCAAGGTGAGAAACCAGAGCAGCTCCCAGGACTATCCAACTTGCAGAGGAGGCTCGTGCAGGGATGAAGAAAACTTTCCCTCTTGGATCATCCATGAAGCTCTACACACACCCAGCAGAAAGCCAGACCTCAGTAATGATGGTTATGGTCTTCCTTTGGTGCTCCCAAACACTGCAGCACAAAATAACCCCTTTAGGTAAATTTTCATTGTGTTAAACTTAGAAAAATGTTAATAGTAATGCTGATCTTTGTGAAAACTTCAGAAAATAACGCTCCACAGCTTTCAGCTTAACTTACATAATCATGATCAGAAACATTATTGCTCCCTTTGAAAATGAAGTTCAAAATGTTGCATAAACTGCCATAATTTAAAAAAAAAATTGTAAGACAGGTGGGAAGAGAAAGTAGGGCTTAGAGTTACATTTCTTTTGCCCTCCCATCAAGATTAGCAAAATATTTGTAGGTTAAGTCTTTTTTTTTTTATTCAACACGAAGTCCAGATCACATCCAGACAGTAAGTACCTTTTTAAACTGCAAGTCCTCTGGCATATTTGTCCCAGTAATTCTTCCAGTCATTAAATGTGTCTTTTTTTAGGCAAATCTACTAAACAGCTTCCTAATATTTTCAAGTAGTTTTGGTCCAGGTAGCATCTGCCAACCTCTCAGCTACATTTAGCATCCTCCCACTGCTGAAGCCTAACAGACTTCTCTATTGAGACTTAAATCAGCAGCCTCTTTGTCTCCATGCAACTGCTCTTTTACTGAAAATGGTATGGCAGCACAGAGAGCACAATATGAATTTAAGCTGTGAAGCTGGGAGAAAACTTCTTGTTGTCTGAAAGGAAAAAATTAAAAGGGTGAAATCCCACTTGATTCCTCACTGGAAAAAATAAAATGCAGGCCCTCTCTCCCTGCAGCCATATGGATGCCATCACTGTGGCACATGCAGGTGACAAAACAGACATTTCAGTGTTCAGAATCACTCACTGCCCTGTCAGCCACTTCCCATCCCTTCCAGGGAATGGATCAGATGCAATCATTTTTAAGGGCCTGTACCAGACAAGGCCATGTTCTACATAGTAGCATTTTTTCTGTAAAGGAAATCTCCACTCATATAAATAAGCTTCCCTGCAATTTACATCTCCTCACAGGATTGTCCTAAATTTTACAAGTACAATATACTGAAATTCCATACTAACTTTTTTCTTCTGGTTAGTATTAGAAGCTTTTTTCTACACATGCTGTTGTAAGAACAAATATTAGTACTGATGAGCCAGGTTTACTTAACACTGCTGATCATCCTGGTTCTTCTAGAATATGAAGCCAGGAATATTTGTGTTTAACACCAACTATTTAAAACAAAAAAAATAGAAATATTTGTGGACTTTGAACCTGGGCCTGCTATGCAGTGTGACTTCATTAACAGAAGACTGTACTGTGCAAGCCTGCCATTTAACACGATCATTATCCTCATTCCCCAAACACCTTATAAAATCAGATTTTTTATCACTAGGTGAAATGACAAATCCATCACCCCCTAACAAATGGTGCCTAATAGCTTTATTAGACAAACACAGACACCTCACTTTGACAGCTTGTTTTATTTAAGGATAAGAAAAGGTTTTTTTCAAGAGTTTTCCTCCTTCTATTACTCTAAGGAAGCAATCCCACAGAAGTTTTCTGTGCAATCCCTGGCAAAACTAGCACCCCAAAGTGTTAAAGCCACCCTAAACAATCCCAGGACATGTTTATTTCTCCCAGGACAGACTTCAAGACGTGTGTGGATGCACACGCTCCCTTCCTTGAACCCAGGGTTAAATTTGCTCCCATTAATGCATCCACTCACTCCCAATGGTCAGTGCTAAGAAATGTACACTCTGGTTTCTGCTTTAGTCATGCACACAAAGGTGAACATTCTGAAGTTCAATTCAACTTCACACATGAACAATAAAACAGAAAATAAATCAATTCCTTTTGCGTAACACTATAGGAGATGCTCAAGATTAGCCAAGTGGGAAATTTCATTTTGATCTTATTTCTAGAGATTAAATACTACAAAACTTTTTTTACTTTTTATTCTATAGGCATGAGAATATGAGTATTGTTTATTTTTACTAGTCTTTATTTTATCTGTATTTTGCCAAAATCTATCAATATGACCTCAGAAGTAAATTTAATCTTCCCAAACTTTATAACCTTAGATACCATTTATCACACTATATTCTCCCCAATTACAAAGATTTAGTTCTGAAGGAGATAAAGTGGATTAAAGACATATTGAGGATTATAGATTATGCAGTTAGAACAAACACAGGCAAGTATTTCAAACAGCTGACCCTACAGAAAGGAATCACATTCTGTTCTCAAGATGATATACAAAAATAGAAAGCACATTCCACTAGGAAAATATTTACTTAATAATTTATCATTTAAGAACTACTACTGTACAAATGAAAGTACAAAAGACAGTATATTGAAATCCATGTGAAGATACACATTTAATGATTACAACACATCTTCAGTTTCAATTGTGATTGGATTTATGAAGTTTACTCTATTCCAGCATGAATCACACTTCAGTTTTCCCTGAAAGTCCTACGTTTGAAACAGATTCCAATTTTTTTGGATAGAAGAAGCTGACACATACAGTGATGCCAAAAAGTCTAGAAATAAAAGGATAAAAATCTCCAAGTATCCAACTGGAAAGAAATGCCAGTGAGATATAAGAATCAATTTAGTCCAGACATTAATAACTTCCTTAATGATCTAATGATTAAAATAGCATATAGATAACATCTTCTGAGGATATTAAATAGAGGACTTGGAGTAGCAGGAAAGTCAGAAATAATACAAAGGAACCTAAGCAAATTCCTTACAAGGCCAGAAAATGATGTGAAATCCAGTTTGGAAAAACATCAGCTAATACATCTGGGAAAAATAATCCCAAATATAGATATTCAATAAAGACAACAAACCTGGGAAACAACAATGCAGAAATAATGCATTAATCACAAATGCAGAGTGAGCAAAAAAACCCAAGAGGGAATGTCTGTCCAGCCACTTAATCTAGGAATGGGGGAAGGCTGAATAACTTCCCTTTCACCCATTTGACAAGTCTCCCAAAATGAAGCACACACAGGTGGGTGCTCTACTCCACCCCTTGTTGCAGCTCTGGACACGAGATGGATCCTGTTCCTTCAGACAATGGGCAAAAAAATCCTATCAAGTACTGAGTGCTTTAGCTTAAAAGACCGACTATAATGAAAAACAGTCTGTGAATTTTTTATTGTATATGATGTGGTGGTTTAGAGCTTTTTTGTTATATTTGATATATCAGAGTTCCTTAATCCAGAAGTATAATACTTCTCCAAAAGCAAATAAACATGGAAATATGCTCATTTCCAAACCATTTGCTTTTTATTGACCATGAAGTTCCGGCACATCTCACCACAACTGAAATCACTTTGAAAATTTTGGCTCTCCAATGAATTTTTGCCATAGTGCAATGCCTGTTCACGTTGGGAACAACAGTACAAAACAGGGGAAGACAAACCAATGCTGCACTCGTGTCAAATGAGGTCACCTCAGAATCTATATGAGGGGCATAGCAATTCTCCTCTGTGCAAAATCCTTGATTAATAAAGTTTCTGCAAGAGGAATGACTGTTCCTTACCAATCAGGAAATAAGAAAAACTTGCTTAGACATACTCAAAACCTGCTTCTAGCCACTTACTTTTTTTTTTTCTAGGTATTATGGTATTCTTTCATTAGGAGAATATCCTAAAAACTTACAAAAAATACTTTTACATTGCTAATGGAAATTAGAATCGTCCCAATTCCCTTAGAATCAGCTCAGAGGCATATACAGAAATTCTAAGTACTATCTAGGTTTTGTAGATTGTTTTTTCTGCTATGAGGATGGGGATGTTCCCCTCAAGAGTGTTAATTGGAAGATTATGTCCCACTTGAGATTACGGGCTTCCTGAACCAAAACTTAAACTTGGCCCATGAAGCAAGAGTTCCAAATGCTGTCTGTTGAACTTGACTGTGCACATTAGGATGTGGCAGTTTAGGGACAAACAGGGCAGTAAAAGAACAGGAAGAGGAAGAGACTTGTCCTGAGAAATTCAACACATTTCTCTTGCCACTGGAATTTCCTACAGTTAAAGAGAGACGAAATACTAAAAAAGCAATTCTGACAAGATCATCAACTCTATGGCTGTCTTTTAAGAAAAAGATAGAATCTTTTCTGTTTATTATTTGGGACACTTGTTTGTTCTTCCTGAAATTAAAGAAGAGTGAGAAATTTCACTGTGTGACCTGGAATTTCACAGTTAATAGGAGGATGGAGTAAACATAACCTCAAGTACTTTGTTCCTCTCTCCCTCCTTGCCACGATTCCCGCTGACTCATGGCAATGAAGTGTTTAGGATTTTTCCAGGAGCCTTTCACTGCCTGGCTTATCCTAACCCACAGAATAGAACTCATTTGCTCATTTCTCTAATATTAGGAGACTCACAGCAGTTCTTTTCACTTGTGACTACAGAGATTTAATCTGGCAGCTCAAATCATATTTTAAAGCAATTTACAGCAACAGACACTTCTGAGATTATGGCATCCAAAACACAGGCTAACAATCACCCTGAAATGCTGACTTCTTCTTGAAGGTCCAAAAAGCCCTGCATCCCAACCCTCTCCCACATATATAATGGGCCTGTACCCACACCTTTGTCATCCAACCACACTACAGCACTTTTCTAAGAGCCAAGTCCAGGTGACAGAACTCTACTCATGGTCTCCATCACTTAAGGCACACAATTTTGGAGCTGCTCTTGTCAAACTAAAAACCACTTATTTCCATCAGCCTTCCTAGCCCTAAAAAGAGAAAGTGAAGCAGCATCTAGTCCAGAGTAAAATACCTGTTCAAGTCTGGGTACAGTCAAAAACAATTTTAACTAAGATTCTCTACTGAAGACAAACAACAGCAGTGGCTATTTTTCTCTCTCTCCCTCACCTTTTCATCCTTTCTGCACTTTTCAAAGATGAATAGAAATTTTAAGCACAGTTAGCAGTTTCTTATGACCAGTGAAGAAGGAGGTTTTGTTTCCTAGTAAACAGGAGACGGGGAGGTGGGGAAAAGCAAGAAATACGAGAGTGCATGGGGGAGAAAGGAAAAGGAAAATTATTGCATGAATAAGAAATACGAAAGACTGTCTCGCAGCAAGGTCTGATTACTGCAACAGAGGCAGGATGGAGCTGGCATGTTCTTCCCAGGGTGGATCTCCATCCTGACAGGTCTAGTCTTGCCTCCAGAAATGCACACAAACAACCACTGCAACACATGGATGGAGCTGAAGATGAGCAGACTATTTTCTTCTGTGCAAATACAGTTAATTTTATTACATTGAGTTTGTCAATAACCTCTGCAATCCCCTCCACCTGGAGTGCTCCTTTTAACACGTGTGAGTTTTATCACCCTCTTGTGGAAAAATATGTTATGGTATCTGTCAGAGGATACAGGAAGAAAAAGAAGTGGGAGTAGGGAAGGCAGTGATAAGAAACAGGCAAGCAGAGAAGAAAACTGGAGAAGTATGGGCTGGGTGGAATAAAGGGGAAGTGAAGGAGAACCAAGATGACACAGTACCACCTCAGCTTCTTCAAAAAGCCATCCCAAAAATGTTATCTGAAAACACCAAGACAGCAAGCTGTCGAATTTACTCTCCCTTGGTAACACTGACAATATTCAACCAACAAGCTTTGCTCTCTACAGCAACGCAAGTACTGTCTCAGCTGTAATCACCATCTTTTGCATTTTTGTTTACACATAGATGGGAAAATATGTTCTCTAGAAAGAGTTTTGAACAGTTAACCTTATGTGAAATCAGAAAACACTAACTAGACTTTCTAATTTATACAGAGACCGCATATAACATCTATGTCCTGCTGTTGGAAAGTGAAAGTGGAGAGCACATGAGCAAAACTTGCCAAGAAAACTAATGAAATTGTATGCATTCACAGTACATCCTACTGGGTAACATAAAGGAAAAAATAAGAATATTTAATTCCTCTAAAATCTGAAATCATCCTTCCCTCAGTTTCTGACTATCCACAGTATCAATTTGTAATAAGATAAATTTAACTTGCAGTAGATTTCCTTTGCAGCATAATCCATATGACAAAAGCATTGAGAGCAACCAACAAATTTGCTACCACCTACACTGTAAAACTTGAAAATCTAAGTTCAGTACAAGCACATTAAAAAAAAAACAAATAACATTAAACTCATGACACTGCAAACATAGAAATCCCAAACAACTAAAGCACAACTCAGACTAGGTAGCTATATCACAAGCATTATTAAAAAACCACATGACTCACAATGTACCCCTAAAACTTCCTGAAAACCCTCCAGGAATCTCACAGAAAACTACAGACCACATCCAACACAACTACAGTTACTACTTCTTAATGACACAACTTTTTTTCTGATACTCCTCAAAGAGTTAGAAACTCACTAACAATTCTAATGACCGATCTCCTTCACCTTATGATAAAAAGTACCCAAAGAAATGCTTCCTCCAATACCCAAACTACGTTTTTGCCCAGCCAGCCTCCACAATGAAATATATAAAACACATAACCATGCAACTTACATTTTTAATCAAAACCTCACAGCAAAGAACTTCTCCAGACAACATACAATTTCAACTTAACCTGAATCTTCATGATGGTATCTAATTTTTCAGAATAGAACGTGGTGTAACTGAGTAGTTTATCATATCTCCTGCTGGGGGTCAACTTCTAAAACTGGTACTTTCAGCCAGCAGGGACACACAGGTGTCAGCATTTACTCATCACCCTGAAAGACCACTGGTGCTTCAACTTCTGCAAAATACCATCAAGTAAGGACAGCTGAATCTTCAACTCATGTTTTGCAGGAGATGCACCTTTTCCAATCCATAAAAACCTTCAGATATCCCCTAATCACACACGAACTTCTATAATCATAACAGCAGACTGCTTGTCTCCACATCTCTTGTAACTCAGCTCTGAAGTCCAACATTAAGGTGTGAGAACAAGCTCCTCAGCTCGGGGAACACAAGAACTGCTGTTACAGAAGAGCTGGCACCATGTCCAACCATGTAAAACAGACTTTACAGCAACCTGATACTCTAATTCCTCTTTTAGGAACCTACCCACAAATGATCTATTTCACTGTTTTGCTTTCTGCCCATTTAACCAGGCACAGCAACTCTGCTCTATTATTTTCCTTCTCTGCCCCACGCTCCTGCAGATGCTACAGGAAGGACCTTACACTTCACATACAAGAAAAATACTAGAGTTAAGAATCTGTCATACATATGAGAAAAAAAAAAGAGTGGTAAAAATCAATAAAGAGAATAAATACAAAATAATGATTCTTTTTCATAAAATGTATTAAAAATGTTGAAGTGCCTTAAAATAAAATCTTCAATACTTTGTTTTCAAGCAAAAAAAAAAAAAACAGTTCATATCAGACATACTGTGACTTGAAGAATAAACTTGCTACAGGAAATTCTAAAGTAAACTGATATTGACATGTGTATAATTTTGCAAATTTATATACTCTTATTTATTTGTTTAAATAACAATTTAAAAAATACTGGTGAAAACCCTTCCATTACTGTGGATCATTATTCCTCCTGATCAAACTAATTCTCCTTTAGCCTGACTTCAAGACTTCATTGAAAACAGACAAAATTTTCAACCAAGTGCAACAACTAAGGATAGAAAAGTATTTTACACTGATTCTTTGGACAGCTGCCTTACTTTTGAAACACTTGATAAAGATCCTCAGACTGTGGCTGCACTATTTTCTACTTTAAGCAGAAAACCACAGACACAGAAACTATCAACCCTACATAAATATCCACCAGCATTTCAGAGCTGCTGAATTAACTATTTGATAGGACACAGGATCAAGCCCATCACTAAAATCAGGAGGAGGTGGAATGTTTCTAACAATCTGTTTTACACTGTGGCCCCACAGACACTTCTCTCAACAGATGAGAGGCCACACTTGGCTTGAGAACTTCTCCAAGAAGTTTTGCCACCAGAAAAAACCCTCCTGTCACTGCAACCAGAATGACACAACCAGGGAGGTTTCAAAGGAAGAGGAACGCTGCCATATCGAGCTGAAAGAAGATTCCAGTATTTTTCTAACAGATTTGTCTTAACCTCATATGAAGCAAAGTGAGTCCATTTTCTTGTGAGTTATACAGTTATCAAGATTACAGTATTCCATAAATACCCACCCTCCCAAAACTTCCTGAACTCCCCAAGTTCTCTGTTACTAAGGATTTTTGCCTGATTGAGCCAAAGAAACAGTAATAACTTGAATGAAAAAAACTGTAGGTGAAAGGAAGTTACCCTGAGCCTAAAAATAGTTGTGTGTCCTCCTCCCACTCCCCAGAAAGCATTAATGAAAGTGCTCTTTTCTCAGAGAGGCAGTAGCTTACAATGCATGAATGTGAAAGGACTGCTGCCTTACTATAAAGCTCTACCAATAAACAGAAGCAATATCCCATTTTAAAAACAGAAGAGAAAATTAAATAAACTCAAAACCTAAACTTTGTGTAAGACAGTAAATATATCTATAGCTTATTTATATCCACAGATCTATTATATACATGTAATATACACAAACACAGATTTTATAAATACACACATAATTCCAGAGATATGGAAAATGTGCTCTTTCACAACAGCAAAGCTCCATAACATAATCAATCATAAAGGCAGCACTATACTTCAACAATTCATATGTACTATATAGAAATAATAGCTTGGCTCAACCAGAACTTGTATTTGTTGAAGGTACTTCAGGAAAGGAATATAAAGGAGGTACTTATTACAGAAACAGGAGGTTTTATTACGGACCCATAGGGTTACACTTGGACACAGAAAAGAAAATGGCAATATTATTAGAGAGATAAGTAGTACTGGGAAATGTTACAAAGACATACTGTACCAATACAGACTGAAACCACAAGTTTTTCATGATGTCCAGGTTGGATGGGGCTTTGAGCAACCTGGTCTCACCTGGTGGAAGGTGTCCCTGTCCATGGCAGGGGGATTGGAACAAGATGATTTTTAAGGTCCCTTCCAACCCAAACCATTCTGTGATTCTACACTAAAACCTAAACATCCTGCAGAAAATTATCAAGATTTTAGACTCAGTCTTGTGAAGAGTACAGAAATACATTTTACATAATTACAACTTATTTCACTTTAAAAATTATTAAAAAGAAAAAAAGAAAATGAAAAGGTGGGAATCACCATCACTAAACACTTCCAGAAGCCAGACTGAGAAAATACGGAAGTAAAACAATTACACTGGAGGCTTCAAAAGCAAAGCAAAGCAAAACAAAACAAAACCAAACCACCTCCCAAAAAAAACCAAAAAATAACCCACCACCACTCTGGCCACAGGAAAACTGCCAGTCCTAGAGAGACTCAGAAATGAATACAGAGAACTCCTCACCAAATGCACTTTCACTCATACACTGTTAAGATAAGAGGCTATTCCTTTAACTTAACCTGCCCATTCTCTACAAATGCTGCCCTACAAAATTACACTCCCAATGTGGGAGACAGCAACAACAAGAGAAAAAAAAGACAGAATGTAATTAGTATATTGAAACAACCAGAAACCTTTAATATTATTGGAAAAAATATTCTACAATCAATAGATGTAAACAGATTATGAAGAAAGTTAAGTGCATACTCGAAAACCAACTGACAAGAGCATAAAGAAAGTGAAGAAATTTATTACTTATGACAAGAACATCATACATATTCATAAAGAAAATACTAAATGGGCTAAGTCCTTCTTCCTTTTGAGACTGTGGCCCTGTTCCCAAATCTTACACAGAAATGGCCGATTATGTCCAGATTTATATCAACCAGAATGGACATAAAATTCCTAGAAGTAGTTCCAGATTCATCCCTGATTATGTACATACAGCTCAAACCAAGTTCCAGTGTTTCTTCCATGCAATAAATCAGAAGTTCAAAGACCTTTTACTAATTCTGTAAATAAAGCTGAATTTTATTTTGGGAAATCATAACTACTATGACCCTAAATTCCTGTTTATATATGAGAAGAAAGCATTTAGCTTAGTGATTTTATTAACAGTTTACTGATATTTGTATATCTGAGATCTGTAAAACATTGCAAATTTCTCAAATGAAGAGCAGCACAGACAAGATAAGCAGGCAGCTCCCATGGAAGCCAACAGAAAACAGAAGCTCTGTCTTTCTTCTTCTACAACTCAAACCATAACTATTTCCCACATGAAGAGTTTTAGGTGGCATCCTTAGGTCTGCAAAGGCCAGACTTTTTTATGATAAAGGAATATTTTAAAAATTCAGAAGTAACTATATTTGAACAAGAAGGTGCACATCCTGCAGTTCTCAGTCAAGATTCTTTTCAATTTGTTAGAATTTTTTACTATTTAGGAACTTCAGCATTTGACCAATAGATAAGATTCATAAGAAAACCTTATAATAAAATCTTAGCTATAGGGAAATAATTTCATGATCAAGAGCAAATAGCAAGTGGAAGGAGATTTTTTTCCCTTTTTGACTATGCAATGCTCTTTTGTTGCCACTACAGCAATTCTTTAATGCCATGGAAACTATCTGATAAATGTATTGTAAGCTCAATAAATCTCATAATATTGAGGCAGCAAAGCAATTGGTGTTGTTGACAGAGAACTTCTGCTCTGAGCGCTTCTTTTAAGGAAGAAAAATCATCTAAAAATAAGAATCATACTTTGAAATTTTTTCAACAAAAATATACAATAGTTGCAGAGAACATGAAACTAATCTTCACTAATTATATTAAATCATTGGAAAACGTGGAAGGATGACAGGAAAAAAAACCACACCCTGAATTACAAAAATTAGATGAAAATTATTTAACAATTAACAGTTTCACTTTTGGATGGTTTGCTTTGCCCAACGTCTGTATTTGCAATGAAGGCAAGGGGGCTGGGAACGATGCTGTGAGCTACATGCAAGTTTTCTGTGCAATTTGTAGGGATGCTAAATGTGCATTCCAAAGGCACATGATGCTTTTAATCATCTCTGTGATGTTTTCATCCTCTGAACACTCCCCTACCTCTACAGACACCGGGCAGAAACATAAACAAGCTCCTCCTTCCCTTTTTGCAGGTAATACTGAAATTGCTCTGTTTTCACATGTCCAGAACTACAATATACTCTTTTTCCAGCCAAATGCTTTCTAACATTGCACTCCTGCTGTTCCACCTCTAGAGACTTCCAAGTAAAAAGAGCAGCTATACAAAATGAAAGCAAAATAGCCCTCCAATAAATAATACACCTATGCAATGCATCCACAATCCTGTTTTCCTCTACAGAACAAGCACAGATTTGAGGCACGCCACAAACCTGATTAGCAAACCTGGGGGGAATCTAAGGCACACAGATGGAATTACTCAATCCCAAAAAAGGGCCCTTCACCAGGACTGCTCTGCCACAAGCCAGTTACCTCAGGCACCTGTCAGCCTGGGTGATACCAGCAGCCTCTTCAAAGTAAAGCCAAAATCCATCGTGCACTGCCAGATGCACCAGGGAAAAGCATGCAGCCTTCAAAAAATGCATGTGAGAAACATACAAAGAGCACACACAAAATGCAATTGTGTCACAGCTCCCATGTGCACTTCCCATCCCATTCCTCTACACTTGAAATAAAGGAGAGAACACTAGGTTTAAAGTGTTAGAATGGACAATAGTCAGATTTTAAAAGATAACTTCAAATCAGTTTTAGTCACAATGCAATAAATAAAAATAGAATTAAATAATCTAGGCAAACAGCAGTTTTTTTAACTTGGGACTTTTGAAAGCCTGAACTCAGCCCAGCAGAACCTCAGAAAGAACACTTTATTTCCTAAATACACTAAATGCCTGTTTATAAACTGATACCATACACACACTTTAAAAAAAAATATGAGAGTAACGACTTAATTTCTCTATACGTTTTTTCTGAAATGAAAATTCCAGTTGCTCTTATTCCATTTCCTAAATATCAATTCATCCTTCAGACTCATACACAGCATCACAACATAGCATCTCTCCCATTTTTCTTTCCCAAAATATTTTTATTACCAAATGAACAGCAACAAGGCTGGCTTATATATCTGTTTTTGCAACACAGGCGTGTATGCTCACAGAAGGCAACAGACTGCATTAAAACACTACCAAAACAAGCCATTTCACTATATGTGACTCTGCCCCCAGGGAAGGGAAGGAGAACAGATAAGATGTGACAGATGTGTAGTCACGTCACTTAATACACTACTGGATGGTGCTCAGATCATTATGGTGACAGGCTGAGTATAAAAACTTGCAAGGAAAGGACCAAGCAGTTACCCAGTTTTCTGCATACATGATTCTTGTAATCACAGAAGATACTGAAGGCCATAAAGTGCTGCTTGAGATAAGGCAGCCTGCCAATGTCAATATGCAATATATCCATAAAATAAAAATAAAAAAAAACACAAAACAGAAGGGAGCATAGCATCTGTGTAAGCAAAACCCCTCCATCATACATATGAAATACATATGATGATATGACTTTAAGGTCTGTCATCTAAAAATTTCCCATACTGAAATATTTCTGAAGAGGTCTAATTAAACTTGAAATTTACCCAAATCAGGAAGCTTATCAATTGTACATCTCCAGACTAAGTTCAGTTTTCTGAAAGTTTAAAGAACTATTTTGCTGGTATCTCTTCTCTATTTTGGTTCAAAAGACAAAATTTTCCAGGATAAAACTGGAAATCATATGGTAACTGGACAGTAGTAATAGGACTGGTCACTTGTTGGAAAACGAGTGTAACCTTAAGAGTCAAAAAACAATCAGGACTTTCATGAAATTGGTCAAGAAAAGTATGAAAAACACAGGAGAAAATAATTCCCTCACTTCTTGCAGACTTAGCAATCCTGAACGGTACAAATATTAATGTAGGTCAAAAATATTTCTGAACAGCAGCATGAATTTTAGCTGCCAGTGTCCCTTCTGCAGGGACCAACAGCACTGCTGTTTGGAGACACTGTTAGGCCCAAATCCCACAAATCAATCTGCACAGGTAGATCCCTGCACCTCGGGGAATCTGCATTAAGGCAAAGAGGGAAAACTAACTCCCAGGATCAGATTCTTCATTTGAAGCTGGACCACTGTAACTCATTATGACACTAATCATAAATGTCTCACCAACACTCTCTGCTCCCCATCTGTTTGTTTCATCTTATTATAGTTTTATAGCTCAATCCTCAGGACTGGCTGCAGTAGTCAAACTAAGCACCTGGACATGCCTGTGTTTCTGCAAGGAGAGGTTCTCACTGTTTCACTTATGCTTGTGCCCAAGCCTGGCTTAGCCCCTGTATGAGACTACAGAATAGAGTGAAATAATTACAACATCAATTTCTTCATTTGTACAAATACAAATCTCAGTGTTTTCCACTAATCCCATCGTTTAAGCCAAAGGATAAACTCCAGTCACCTTCTGAAGCACAGCAGCTGGTATGAAATAACCTGCATATCAAAAATTATCTGAGAAAGTGTAAAATTGAGCTTTAAAATTATTTTAAAGAAGTATTTGCTTCTTTATCATATTGTCACAAAAAACAAAAGAGTTCCACAACAAAGAGAAAAAATTTTTAGAATCATAGAATAAACTAAGTTGAAAGGAACCCACAGGATCATTGAAATCTAACTCCTGGCCCCTGCACAGGATCACCCAAAGAATCACAAACAATATTCACTGCAGACTACAAAGTCAAACCCAGTGGCACCAACCAACCCCTAAACTGAAAAATACTGAATAAAAGTCACCACCAGGCACAGTGCAGGGGGCTGGGTGCACCTTTCGTTTGACTCAGGATATTTCATCTGTGCATTCTTAAAGGAAGCCACAGAAAGAAGCCACAATACTTTAATGACAACTCCACTGGAACTAATCCTAGAATCCTACTTTTAATTAAAATTTAAAGACACACATTAAGGTGAGAGATTTTTCGGGGGTTAGGATTGGTTGTTTTTTTTTTTGCAATTACTGTATCCTTATGAAGCGAGGTTGAGAACTAACCAAAGTGCAGTTCCACGTTTATTACATTTTTCAATACTCGGATTAACAAATTTGTCAAACAAGGTAGATGAGAGAATGTGGGAAATATACTTGCCCAAAAGGGAAGAAAAGGGACAGACATAGTATTAAAGCTATTAAACTTCCTATTTTCCAGAATTATCAGCACCAGCCATGCCTATTTTCACTACTTATAGCATAAATGAAGAATAGCAATGAAAAAAATACACATAAGCAAATAAACCATTGGAGAATTCAGTGTTAAAGACTTCTGAAAGGTGCTTTTTCCCTTTCTCACCAGACAGACATTCTGAGAGGTGCTTTTGACCCTGGATTTGTACCAAAATTCAGTGACAACCAGAGTTCAGGGGAAGCATTTAAGGTATCACAGAGACACTGGCACCCTTTTAAAAGTAGTATGCTGGATGATAGTTTTCCTTCTCAAATTAGATGTTAAATCTGCCAGCAGAAACTCAGTCAGCATTGGGATGTGCAAGATCTCAAAACAGTAAGGCCTTGCCTAAGACCAGACTGGCAGCACCTTTCCCCTTGGGAGGCTGCAGCTCACAGGACCTTTCCATTTCAAAATCCAGCAGAAGGCAGGACCTGGGAGCTACCCATGCACAAATGGTATGAGAGGGGCTCACAGGTCCACTTACCCTTACCAAAATTACTGCTGATTTATGTCAGCTGCTGAGGATTCACAAACCAGAACACTCTTGCACAAAGCCTGAGAGCCTTGAAAAGTCAAGCCATGGTACGGGTTAACATCAGCATTTAAAACTTTCAAAAGTATTGCAAACAATTACCACACCCTCAAGTCACAGATAAAATATTTTGTAGAGCTTAAATACCTATATACCTGGCACGAAACATTTCTCAGTGCTGGCAAAGCTTCCCTGCAACTCCTGACAATAGAATACTTCCATTTTAGAATCTGGTTGTGGAGCAAAAATTGTTTTATTTATTAAAAACTGTGTTTGATCTTACCTTTCAGCAGAGGCAGGGGAGTTAACTCGATAGGCTTGCCCTGAGACCTAAACTGGGAGGAGCTTTGTGACCTCTTCTGTCTGGCTTTTCTGACGGACTTCCGAGAAAATCCGTCTACTTTATCCACTGATGGAGGAGTAGTTGGTGCTGAGGACATATCCCTACTGAAGGAAAGCACATGTTAAAAATGTGTTCCAAATCAGTGAAACGGGTAAAGATTAACCTAAATTTTCCAAATATCTTCTTCCTGCACTACTCTCCTGTTGACAACTCCCACAGATAAACTGTTAAGAGATCTAACCCATCTTATGGATGGAATAAACTTAATGGAACTTAATTATTAGTGCAGTAATTCCTCTTGCTTACTTTTTTATTTGTGTCTCCCATTTGCCAAAAATTTCAGACCTAATGCTGACATCAGTGCATTCAGAACTTCATCAGAACAGAACTTCATACACCTGTAGACGTGACTGTGGCTTTAAATTATGCATTCTTTGGGATGAAGTCATTTCAAGTCACTCTGCTAAAGAATGGGTACACAAAAAGGCACAGATGGTTTTTTGGCATTAAGGTCACCCATACGCACAGGACAAAAAACACAGGACAGAACAAAAATTCCATTTACTTGCCACACCTACATACAAGATTTTATAGAAATGTAAGAAAGTATAGTTAAAAGTACTGCTATGTTTCACAATTTCACCAACTCTAACAAATTGAACCTATTACTTCTTTAGTCTCCATTTCAGAAACACTCAGTTATTTTCCTTTGAGTCCCTTTACATGTAGTTAGTTATTCCATGTCCTGGCATTTCTGGACGACTGGCAGTGTGGTAGCTGTAACTACTCTAAGGGCATGAGACAGACTAGGTTTGCAGGGAGAGGCAGAGAGCCAAAAAAGGCTTCTGCATGCAAAAGTTTGTTTTGTTTCCCAACTTCAGCTGGCCTAAGCAATAGGCACTGCTTCTTCCTACAAAACCTGCCTTGGTGGTACTCCTGCAGCAGATTCTGTACCACTAGCAAACACTGAATTAATGCATCCAGCTATTTTATTTACCAGTCTGGTCCTGTCTGCTAAAAAGGCCCATCAGAGCTTGATGAAATCCATGAGTAATACTCAAGGGAGAGGAGACAGGAGGAATTCAGGCCTACACGTTACTAGCAGCTCGGTGCACAGTTAACTCCAGCAGCATGTGCAGCTCCACTGAAATCTGCGGCCTCATCTGCATTAATGACAGGACCATTAACGAGGGCAGCTCTGTTGATTCCGGCCGGGACAGACACCCGAGCAAAGTTAAGCATCGGCGTAAGCATTTGCAGGATCAGGGTCTCAGAACTGTCCTTGGAAAGCATTACTCATCCTCAGCGTCTGTTGACTTCAATTACCAAAGTGACTCGTGTGCTATAAGAAGTTGATTCCACAACATACAGAACACTTTCGAGTACTTATTATTTTTATTGAAATGTCTGGTTACTTATGTGCCTTGTAGATTACTAAACCCACTGAAACAGGGATTATTTGGGTTTGGCTTTTGTAAGAAAGGCTTTCGAGAAAGCATGATTTGTTGCAACAGTGTAAACAAACTCCATAAGATAAGAACTATTTAATGCAAAATTACATATAGGTGCACTTAATCTATCAAAAATGGAGTATAAATTCCACAGCTTCTTCAAGGAAGCATATGCAGCACCCAGAAGCTGAACTGTGCAGCTGGCATGACAATAATGAAAAAAACCTTATTCCATCTTTTTTATTTCTCCTGAGTTATTCCTTCCCTACCAGCTTAGATTTTCTAAATATAATATACTATCAGCAACATGAACCCGTATCTTAAACTGGTCTTGTTTATCATTTGGGGAAAAAAAAATGCCACCATCACCAGGGCATTCAGGCCCCAGCCAAGATTAATAAATAAAAAAGTCAGATAAACTGGAACATAATGGCCTATACTTTAGTAACCCACTTCTAAGATTTCAACAGTCCGCCAAAAAACACAGTTACCTGTTACATAAACCAAATTCTGAAAATATCAGCAAAAATATATTCCCTAAACCTGAATCAGTTTGGCCCCATCTCATCTCATCAGAAAGCTTCCCCTCTTCATCACGTGCATCATTAAAGTGTAACCATCCCTGCAGAAATGTTTGCACGTTCTCTCCAAATTAAATTACAAATAATAATAATATTGATAATAATGGACAGCGACTAAAGTAGATCACTTAAACTGCAGGATCATTGTGTCAGCAAGGAGCTTTACTGACACTTCTCTGCTGTAAATTTAGTAACAGTTTCCCTAACCTGCTTTATAAATTATTAAAATCTAATTCTAATTCAACAAGACTACATCCAGCCTAACAACCCTTACAGTAAACACTGATCTTATTTTCGTGTCTCCAAATGAACATTCGCTGCCCTGCATACAGTATCACAGGGAAATACTC
>VXBU01008198.1:1713469-1757634 GCA_013400315.1 Bombycilla garrulus
TTTGGGGAGCAACTGCTGCACCCCCTCACTCTTTTCTGCCGCAGCTCTGCACCCTTGGGTTTCTTAGCCCGGTGTGTGATCGCTGTCTGCATCACTTTTTTTTTTGCCCCCAAATATATTTATATATGCTTGGAACCAGGGACCAGCACAACGACTGCTTGTAGGTAGCATGGTTAAATATCATAAATTTTGGTTAAATTTATTTACCCGATGGCTTGGTGTTCGATGGTTTTGGCTTGTTTGTTTTTGTTGGGGGGTTTCCCAAAATACGCCTAATGGCACACGAGTCCTGTGGGGAGCAGCTGAAGGAGCTGGGGGTGTTCAGTCTGTAGTAGAGGAGGCTCGGGGGTGATTTTAGTGCTCTGCAACTCCCTGAAAGGAGCTTGTAGGCAGGGTTCAGTCTCTCCTCTCTCAGACAACAAGTGACAGAAATGAAGGGACACACACAGTAGAGAATGTTACAGAACATCTCTGCTGAGTCAGGGGAGGTTTAGATTGGACATTAGAAAGAATTTCTGTACGGGAAGGGTGATTAGACATTGGAATGGGCTGGCCAGAGAGATTGGTGGAGTTACTGTCCCTGGAGGTGTTTGAAGGAAACACCTTACACACACACTGGATGTGCCATGGTCTGGTTGACAAGGTGGTGTTCAGTCATAGGCTGGGCTCGATCTCAGGCCTCTTCCAAGCTAACTGACTGTGTGATTCTGTTATGGTGTTAATATGAATGTTATGCTTTAAAATAGGCTCCACCATTTCACCTGTATTTCTGGCAGGAAAAAAAATGTTGACATCTATAAGTAACAGCCCTCCTATGTTGATATGACCAAATCCCTCTGATGATCTTTTTTATTAGGAAATTAGCTCAAAGGCAGCTTGAGAGCTGATTGCTTTGGTGGGTCAGTCACTTCCCTCCTGTTTGTGCAGGTACTGAATCTTCAACACTACTAACCCTGCAAAGGATGTCTAGTTGTTGTCCTACTCAACTTCCTGACTCAGCTTTTGGCATAACGGAGGAAGTGAGACTGTGTTAGACTTGATCTAAAGTCATTTTAGCTGTTGTCAAACTACTTTCAAAACTGCTAATTTTCAGCCAGTTCCTGGTCCAGCTCCTGTTGAGGAACCTGGAATATAAGTTAAAAGCTCATGGCCACTGAAGAATAACTGTAATGGATGTGAGTGGTTTTGCCTCTCATTTCCCAAAATGCCTCTTTGTATCTTAAGATATATGTCTCCCCTATTTCTTTTTTACCTGTAGACAAAGCAATTTTGCTTCCTTTCAATCCTTGCTGGTGTGGCACAGTTTTAAACCTCTTAAGATGCTTATGTCTTCTCATTGTGTTGTCTCAAAATCATTCACACTTTTTTTTTTTTTTTAACTGTAGCGCCCGAGACTGGACATTACTAAAATTAAGGCCTCAACAACACCAGCATCTGCTGTCCTGCCTGTCACAGACCCCATTCCTGTTTACACAAGCCAGTATAAATGCTTTTGAGTCAGTCTGACCTGTTCACAATCTTGCTGACCTGTTTTACCCCCTCATCCATTTCTGCTGACCTCCCAAGCCGGGTATTTCTCCCTCAAGTAGACAGTAATGCTGCTTGAGAAATTATTTCCTGCAACAGCCCTAATGCTATGCCTTCATTTTTATTTTATAATCAAGCAGTCAAGATATCTTTTAAAATGAAATTCCATGTGATGTTAAGTCAAAGAACTGTAGAATTTGTCATCCACTGTAAATCAGTTGCACTTCTCGGAAGAATTGTATTTAAAAAAGCAAAAGTAAAATTGAACTGTGCCACAGTTACAGAAGGGTTGTGTAACTCCAAATTTAGAAGAGTGATTTGTATGTATTTGTAGATACTTAAAACTTTAAATTTGCTTAAACTACACCAGCTAAAATAATCTAAATGCAAACGAGGGTGGATAACAAAGAATGTGGGTTGGAGTTTTACCAATATAAGGTAAAATATAGCAAAAACAGTGTAACGTCCCATTAGTGAGGGACAGAACGTGAATTTGTATATATTTTGCTGTTCCATGTGCTTAATTCTGTTAGCTCAGAATTCCTCAGTTCTGTTCACTCTCCTGTGTGCTGCTTTTGATGTGAACAGTGCAATGAGAAGCTCATAAAGTTACTGACAGCGCACTCTGCAGCAGGGAGGTTCTAGCACAGCCCGATGGCTACAATGGCACTTTAGGTGCAGTTGAGCAAGTCATTTTACATGGTTGTACTTCAGTTTTCCTAGTATGAGATGAGTCCATCTCTGTAAAACACCAAAAATCTAAAACTGAAACCTGTGATGTGGGTATATATTAAAATAACTGCCATAGAAGGGATAAAAATCAACTGTTCTGTCTAAGTCCTCTGTCCAGTGCACACAGATGTTTTTACTCTTCATTCTGACTTTGTATATTAACTACAGAATTAGTTCTTCGGTACAGCTGAACAAGCTGGTAAATAGTGCATTCAGCTAATTCATTTCTTAGATGGTCATCATGTGGTCTGTTTGGTCCATTTTGGCTGTGTAAAGCATTTTTATGATGTGTTTTATATCTGTTGATGTTTGGACAGCAACAATTCAAGAAAAAATACCGGCTTTATCAGGGAATAAAGAAAAATCTTACCTTTTCTTTATCACGTGGCCATCAGATTTTACACGGTAGGCTTCCCATTTATCTCCTGGTCGCTTTCTTTTTTGTACTTTAACCTGTGCAGTCCTCATCTGTGATGAGATTTCAGAGCACAACATAAGAAACAAATGTAAAACTGCTGATGTTTCAAAGGGGTACTGTTACTTGTCCTTCTCCTATTTTTTGATTAGCCTGTGTTTTGTAAAAATTGCTACTTTGACAATGGTTATGTGAATCACAAGCAGAGATGGAGAAGAACTGAGTACTACAGGTGTTTTACATAGATGTCTATCTGTATGTGTTTATGTATGTGTTTGTATAAATAGATGTGATACCAATTTGCAAGAATAAAAATTAACTTTCCTCAGATAAAAGTTCACATGACCAACATCTCCCATACAAGTGTGTGGGCAGATATATAAAAATATGTGCACATTCAGTACCTGCAGCCCTTCCTTGAGATGTACAAGCAATAATAAATCCTTTTGATCAGTGTTTTTGCATTGCTATCAAAGGTACAAGACAAACCTATCCTTTTAAAAACTTAGGCTGCCTCACTCTCCTACAAAAGAGCTTTTTAAAAATAGCTGGAAAGGAATTTTCAGGGCCAGCTCCTCACCAGTTCAGCTCTGCTTTTTAGCACCCAGACAGCCAGAACAGCAGTCAAGAGCCCTCCAGAACAGAGATTTTTGTACCAGTGACTCAGATTTGTGCCACTTCACGTTTTTTTGTGTGACTGGAGTTCCACTACAGACCATCTGTTATGGGCACCCAGGCAGGAATACGGGAGCTCTCATGCACATTGGCATCCTGCTCTCTGCAGAGCAGCTTATCAGACAGGATTGCTGCAGAGATACCACTGTGGAAGTCCTGCTCTATTGATGATAGGCATAAATGGATCTGGCTGGAGCTTGTTTCACCTGGCACATGTGACGTGTTTGTCTACAAGAAGGGTCACATAATGCTCCATAAAGGATCTCCTATATATCAGAAGGAGCATTATCAGGGTACCATGGGATTAGTCCAGATATTCCCTGTTCCAATACTAGGAGGCAAGAAAAGACTTGAATCTCCCCAGAGAGCTAATTATTCAGACCATCAGGAAAAAGACCAGCCAGAGAAAGTGTTATGGGGGAAACAGCAGAGCTGTTTGAAGAGGCAAATCAGCGTAGGAGCAAGGCTCTTCTGATACATCTTTTAACAAAAATGAACGTTGTGGAACACCCCATCAGTGCAACTATCCTGCTCCGTCACTGTGATTGAAAGGGCAAAATCTGAGACTTTTTTGTTTACTGTTGAATCCAATTCACACGTAACAAGAAGGCATTCTACTTAAGTCTGTTTACCCTGCAGTTGACTCCTGATTCATGTTTTTGGTTTTGGGGAGGAATGGTGTGGCTTTTGGGCAGTGTTTGCAATTGCCATACCAAGTTTCTCTAATATAATAAGCAAGTCCTTGTTACTCCTTCCTCCTGCTCCTCCTCCTAGCAGCTGTGCCATGGCACCATCAGTGCCCTCAGGAACTGAATTCCTGGTGGGTGTGGGGTAAGCATTTTCAGGTCACAGACACAACTCCAGAATGGGAACTAATTCTCTCTGTTTATAGACACTGCATCATTTGAAGTCTGTTTCTGTAGTCAGCATGGCAAGATAAGTAGGAGCTTGCTTGCCTTGGCAGCTGGCTAGCTGCCTCCTCCAGCACAACACTGCTGTCACTTATTCCCCAATTCATGGGCTCGTTCCTACTTTGTTCCCCTCCCCCAGCATCTTAACTTGCCTCCAGGCCTCGGGCACTCCTTTAAGCCAAGTTTTCTGAAGTTTTTTGTTCCTTTTCCTTTGCTGCCTGTTTACCTCTTACCTTCCACAGGCTTTGCACTGCTGGGCCAACTCCCTCCCCAACTGTCCCTGCCCGCCCCAACTGTCACCTGCAACTGCCTCAGAAGGTTCTGAGGCACAGGGCAGCCTCTGGCACCTGAAACTGCCTGGAAACGGCCACCACATGGTCCCTGTGCCATTGGCGGATGTCTGAGTCTCAACTGAAATGAGCTCAGCTTGTGCTCTTTGCTTTGTGATCAAGTCTCCTTCAAGTACCTGAAAGGAGCCAACGAGAATGATGATGAGGGATTATTTGAAGAGCATTTAGTGACAGGACAAGGAGGAATGGCTTCAAACTGGAAGATAATAGGTTTAGATTATGTATTACCGAAAGAATTCTTTACTACGAGAGTGCTGGCACAGGTTGCCCAGAGCAGCTGTGGCTGCCCCATCCCTGGGAGTGTTGAAGGCCAGGTTGGATGGGGCTTGGAGCGATGTGGTCTGGTAGAAATTGTCCCTGCCCATGGCACTGGGTTGGAACAAGATGATCTTTCAGGTCTCTCTCAATCCAAACCATTCCTTGGTTCTGTCTCCTCAGTTGTCTCTGTAGTTAATGTGTTACAAACCAATAGATACACTGCCATAAAACCATCCTCTTCAGGTGAGCACCTTTTACTGTGGCCCAGCTTCCTACTTACAGCATCACCCTGGAAAGAACAAATGAGTAAAACACCTCTGTGTGTGTGGTGAAGGTGCCCAGAACATGTGTGAACTGCAGCACTTCCCAATCTCCACTGAAGCATCACCAGCTCCCTCCCAAGCTTGGTACATCTCTCATGATCACAGCATCTGTTGATAGAACTCTTGTATTTTTCCACAAGTGCAGAGACCCTGAGGATGGAATAGGCTGAGACAGAGATACCTCATTCTCTTTGTTGTAAAAGAGAACAGGCAAGTATTCATGTTGTATTTTTGCAGCCTGCTTTATCTTGTGGTACAGCTTCAACCTATTGTATACTTTTAAAACTTTCAAATTACGGCAAATAAAAGTGTTCTATAGTCAGTGGCTCAGCTCAGCATTTTAAGGAATGCTTAACATCCGAGGGGGTCTAGCAGCATTTAAGTTTAAAATACAAGTCTTAATGGGTACCAGATTTTGCAGTAGGGATGAATGGATGTGTAGGAATACTGCTAAAATGGGAAGGATTGGGAAAAAAAGGGTAATAGGAGCACTTTTAGAGTCTTCTGAGATGCACTGTCAAGTAAACAAATAGGGTGATTTTGCCACGGAGAAACTTACATGAATTAGGAGGTTGTAGTTCTGCCATGACCCTGTACAGGAGTTTCAGATACCCTATAAATGACCAGTAAGAAAGGACTTTGTGTGAGACAGGAACTGGAGTTGAAATCCAAAAGCTATAAATCCTAGGAAAAGGCAGAAATTCATTAGATTGAGATGGAAAATAGCAAAGAAACACCTAAATAATCTCCTGACTAAGCAGACTACACAAAAATAGATAATTGGAACAAGAACAAAATCGGTGTTCTTCTGTGCAAGTGCTGGAAGTTTAAAAACTTGAGGGGATGAGAATGTCTCACTTCAAAGGAGCAATCTGATAGGACTGATTTTTAAGAAACACTAAGAAGGAATGGCATTAAAGCCTCTCCCATACTTGATGGCCAAAAGAGATGAGGATGCCAAGGTTAGGAAAAGAACAGCAAATAAACAGGAAATATAGCACTGTACAAATCCTTCGTGCATCCTTCCTTATCTCCATCTCTGTAATTTAGAGAAAGCCAAGAAATAATGTGTACAATTCCCACAGGAGGAGAGGATTCACACACTGGTGATCTTATCTCAGAATTAAAAAATTTCATGCTGAATTTGGCAGAGGTTTGTCAACTCTTCAGTGGAAGGGAGAATGAGTAAGTTATTTATCAAAACTGCTTTGTATTTTTTGTTCTTAAGTTATCTGGCAAGATGGAATATTGCAAGCTTCCACGTCCTGTTAGGGAGGCAAAAGGTTTGAACAGGTTCAGTAAAGCGAAATTTTAAAAACCAGGTGCTCAAGGGACTGAAGAGATTAAATTGTCCTCATATTTTAATGGGCTGCCTTAATTGCAACATATATGACACATAGAACATATTAATGAGTGGAGAAGCCTATCTAAATACTAAATAAAAATGCACCACTATCAGCTTTAAAAGTCTGCTCTATAGAGAAGTCTAGACACCAGATTTAGGGTAATATGGCTCAGTAAATACGGAAGAATTGGAGCCAGTATAAAATCTGTGATGTGGCAATATTTGGTATATTATCATTATTGAGTGGCTTCTTTGACATGCTGTGCAGTCCCCACACTTGGGGAATTTTCAACATTATCCGGTGTCAGGTGGGACCTGGAAGAATTTATAGCAAGAATCAATAGCCAAGACTTGAGTGAGAGCTGATCAAAAGCAGAGTTGAGATTTTCCTTTTTAAGAAGCAAGAAGTTAAAACCACAGTTTGCTGGGGCACCAAGTGGAACCAGAGGACACCTCTGGAAAATTTGTCTTAAGCTATATTTAGTACATCCAAAGAAATTGTAGCTCCCACTGGAGCCATTCCAGCTCAAATACAAATAAATACAGAAATATTTTAGAGAGTTGTGTGCTTCTGAATCATGTTTATTCTAATATGTGCCTTTCTAGGTGAGCTTCTACCTTGGAGCAGATTCATTTCTAACTGCAGTTCTGTAGGTGTGCACTTGTACTGGGTGTGGTAAAGTCCATCAAAAATACACTAGGCACTGAAATTCCAATATTGAAAGCTTTTAGTGAAATGGCTAATGAGAGCCCTTCACACAAGCACTTCCCAGCAAGTTTGTTTTAGAATAATTATAGTTTCTTGCAGTTGCTGGCTTTTAATGATAGGCTGTTGAGACATTTTTTTAGTTCCATAATCTTTGTAGAGTCTTTTGTTCTTGAAATTTTATCACCATCTTGATGCATGAGTGTGAGATACTCCAGGGAAATGCTGTTCAATGCCTGCTTGAGTACAATTTTAAAATGTAATTTTTTGTCTTTTCTCTGATTTATACCTAGGTCAAATTCATATTGTGATCTTGGGTTCCTTCCTGAAAACTCACTGCAGCTTCATTCAGGATTTTAAAATATTATATAAGTCACATCCTGGAAGATGTGAAAATAGATTTTTTTTTTTTATCTTCTCCATAAAGCATCCTTTTTGAGTTACTAAACTTTCCTCCAAAGTACACTGGTTTTGATCCAGAATTTCATTCCGTGACATTCCAACTATTCTGGTTGCATCAAATGTAATTCCACCCCCACTGAAACCCACCTCAGGCCTTCTCCCAGTGGGATCCAGCAATTGTTCTTTGGGATGTTACAGGAAGTTGCACTCTACCATTCTGATACACAACACTGAGTACACTTTGGGGACTTTTTTCAGAATTCCTGGTAGCATTGCAACTCAACAAACGGGTTTGGTGTGTCTGTATAAGCAACTTAACGTGTCCCCTATTCCCTCACTGCTTTGCTTTTGACAAATTGACATAATTCTGACAAATATACTCACCAAAGCTTTCATACAGTGCCTATCATCCCATTCAAATGGTTTCTTCACAAAAAATACCAGTAGTGTTAGTCCTGCTGCTGACCATCTACAGGATACTTCAACCTTAATGCCACATATGCAGAACTTGTTATTTTATTTTAGTTGCAAAAATATTTGCCACGTGAAATATTCTCCACTTATTCAAGCCATTAGACAGAAATATAAGCAAAATTGTCTGCTTTTGACTGAGATTTACAAAAATCCTCATTACCTCCTGTGGAAAAAAGGGTAAAAGACATTTGCAGAGAAAGTGGGGCATCCATTGTTGCTGCATATTTAATTTTATTTGATTTACTATACTTAACTTTTTCCCTTGTTGGCAAAAACAACCTCAGCTGCTGCTCATGCTGTTTGCCAGCATCTCCATCTGCATCTTTGGTTACTCCTCGGGTTTGTTCTCCTGCTGCCTTTGTAGAATGCTGCTTGCATCCTCTGCTCTCCTGTGGAGATGTTTCTCCTTTGTCCTTTGTGGCTAACACTGGCAGCAGCATGTGCTGGTGGGATCAGGGGTTCCCTTCCCGGGAATCNGGCTAACACTGGCAGCAGCATGAAGTTCTGGGATCAGGGGTTTCCTTCCTGGGAATCCCCTGTGAAAAAGTCCGTGCCAGGGTCAGGAACCAGGAATGAGACAAGTGGGACTCGCTGGCTTTGGTCTTCAGTTGTTTATTATTTCTTTATCACAATTTAGAGCCTGAGATGACAACAGGCCCTGCTCCCTTCATGCCATGTGCCAGAAAGACACAAAATGGACAATTCCAAGGATTTTTATACAGATCCCTTATCCAATTGAGTTTTACAACGTACCTAACACACAGTATGTTTTTATTTTTCTACCAATTCCTAATTATTCTTCAGTCACATTACATCTGCATTGTGACTGTCTAACCAATCACTGTGCCACCAACACTGCAGAAAATGAAGTAGATGAAGAAGAAGGAAGAATAAGTTAACCCCCAAAATCCTCCATCTTGTCTTTCATCTACCTTCCATACTAAAACCCAAAACCTACTTTTTCACCCTGTGATAAACTACAATATTATCTACTATATACATTAACAAAATCTCAAAGTCCTGCAAGCTTTTTCCATGGCTAAAGACTAAAAGCTGTGCTCTCCTGAGAAACAAAACATCTCAGGACAGGCAAAGGAATACCTCCTGTGTCCTGGATTCCCACAGGAAGTTACTGTCGTTGTGGGTGACATTTTCCTGCAGCTGCAGACACCTGAGCCCAGCTCCCCCTCGAGTCTCTTGCGTGGCCTTGGTGATCACTGCCAGCGATAAGGGAATGCCTCTGTCTCATCTTCGGAAGTCCTGGATTCGTGCTGTGACTCCACACCCACATTTCAGTTCTGTCAGTAATCCCAAATCCCCCGTGGGAGACTTTATCTGAATTAATCTCATCTCGTCATTTTGCCATGTAGATTTATTTTGCAACTGGACCATTCCTTATCTTGCCTTTTGTAGATTTTTTTTTTTCTCGTGGGAGCGGTTTCCATAAAACACCTTGGAAAGCATTTCATTCAGTCTCAAAGTTAGTGCTGCATTTGCTTGGAATTTCTGTCTGGCCTGTTTTCTGCTGACCTTTACTTAAATGATTATGTATATGCATGTGTGCATGTGTATTTGTAGTGCTTTCTATCTTGCTCAAGTTTAATTTTACTCTGTAAGGCAAGCTTTCCTTTCGAGTGTGACATCCCAGTTGTTTTATTAGGATTGTGACAAGCCTGCCACACGAGGCACATCCACAGCACATCTGAATGAAAGCAAACATCCTGTGTTGCTCAGCCTTCTCTAAACCTCAGCAGATGGCTGCTGCTTCGGCAAACTGTGCGCAATAGGATGGATCACATTTCCCATGCAGCAGACTTATTTCTGGAGTCCAAAGCCAGTATACTTCCAGAGGGTGGGAACAGGGATCCAGCCACCAAGCAGCTTAGCCCAAATCAGTCCCGCATGGTGACACTCCCTAGCTCAGCCCCTCTTGCTTTTTGGGATGGATGTACAGTGGGGCTGAGCCAAACCTAGGTGCAGGTGGACTGGTAACAGCTTCCACGTGCAAGTGGAACACCAAACACCAAACCTGAGTCCTTTGTGTGTTTGTTAGAATGTGTGTATGTTTATTTTTTCTCCCTGTGATTAAGTATCTCGTGGAGATAAATGGTGTTTTTTGGGATGACTGGGTTTCCTTGATGCTCAGAGCCAGTCCCTGCTCAGGATCTGCAGGAGGTGATGTGTATTTTCTCTGCCTCAGGTCACACTCAGGGGACACGTGCCACAAATGTCCTTACCCTGGTTCCTGCAGCAGCAGTACCCTGATGTGTCTGTGCTTCACCCCAGGTCTGGAATCAGGGGCACTTCAGTGTCCTGGTGAATTAGCAGGAATCACGGAATCCTGGAACGGTTTGTGCTGAAAGAGACCTCAAAGATCATCTCATTCCACGCCCTGCTGTGGACTGGAGCACCTTTCAGTGGACCAGGTGGCTCCAAGGATCATCCAACCTGGCCCTGACCTGGGATGGGGCATCCACAACTTCTCTGGGCAACTTTTCTCAGCTTGAACCTTGACCCTGCATGTGTGTGCTGTGTTCAGGGACCGTTCCCACTCATTTTTTCTCTCAGAAGGAGGCAACAGAGGAGTTATTTGGACTGCAAGTCCAGGCAAATACCCTCTACCAGGTCTGTTGAGTAGGTTGTGTCCTGAGAAAAGTGCAGTTTGGGAGCAGGCTTCATCTTTTCTTGCTTAAAATTTTTCTCCACTGAGTAACAGTCTCAGCCATTTGTGTCCCCTTTCCATCTCATGTTGGAGTATTTAGCATCAAAGAAGGCTTTTTAATGAACACCTGCATTCTTCTACAACTTGTGCACTGATTTCTTTGCCTAGATGATCTTCAATGGGCTACACATCTGTTCTGTTGCATTCAGAGGCCCTAAAAATTGATGCCATTTGTTTAGAATCATGGAATCATTAGGGCTGGAAAATACCTCCAAGATCATCAAATACAGGAAGTAATTCTAAAGAATTACAAAATTTCTGATGTTTCTCCTCCGAATACACTGATTATAAAAATGTCTGTGAGCAAGCTGGGCTTGCACTAACTATCCTTCATCCTCCAGAACCTCTCTGGTCATGCAAGCCCAACACACAATTAATGTGTATCATGGGATGTTTTCCTCCATCACACCAATGTAGAAAGCTCCCAGTGGCTTTGGAGTGCATATTTCCATTAAGGATTCAGTAGCTTAGTCACAGTCCAAAGCAGTCTTCATTATTTCCTAAATCAAAGTTATTCACATTTCCAATTTCCTTTGGGGTTTTTTTAAACAAATTATTGTTAAGCCCAGGACACTGTTGGTCAAAACACCTGACTAGTTGGAGTAAGAGATGAGATTATTGATCCTGTCTTCCAAAAGCTGCTTCTGTACTTAAAGAGACACTCCCCAGATGGTTATGACTTTTTTCCCACTAATGGGACTAAGTGTCATTGACTGGGGTAGGCAGCCAAAGACTTTCTTGAGATATTTTTTTTTTTTTTAATGCACAAAAGGTTGTGCTCAGAAAAATCAATATTACAGAAAAAAGCAACCTATCAACATTTCCCTGTATATAGAGAGGAGTTTCCATTTGCTTTATTTTATTATGTATCCCGGCCACAGAAGGATGGGCACTGAAATCAGGTGGATAACCTGTAGCCATGGAACTCTGCCATTAATTTAGTATATTTTGCAAATTGCAATATTTCTGCTCTTGTTTTGGTTCTCTAATCAAGAAGAAAGATATACAACTGGTTTGTAAATAAAGTGTGAACCACAAAGCTTGTGATTCTTACTTTATTTCTTGTCCTTTTCTTACAGTTTTTCACCACAGCAGTGCCTCTTGGGCTTTTCCACTGAGTTTTTCAAACTCAACAAAAGCATCTGTGAACCATTTTGCCTGCTGCAGTGAGCCACGTGGTTGGGCATCTGGGAACAAGGACAAGAGTATAAACAATGCAAAATGAGACAATCCTGAAGTCATAGAATCATTTTGGTTGGAAAAGCCCTCTGAGATCATTGATTCCAACCACTAATTCAGCACTGCCCAGCCCACTGCTAAACCATGTCCCAGGTGCCACATCTACACATTTTTTGAACACTTCCAGGGATGATGACTCCACCACTTCCCTGGGAAGCCTGTTCCAATGGCTGTCAACCCTTTCAGTGAAGAATTTTTTCTTAATACTTTTCCACCTCTACAGAAATGTTCAGTTCTGGCACGAGTGGGCTTGAATAAAATTGTCATGAATGATACCTGTGGTCAAACAAGGCATCAAAATCAGTTATTGCTCAACAGCAGAGCTGGAAGCAAGTGAAGTACCTGAAGGGAGCCTGTGAGGAAGATGGAGAGGGACTCTTTACAAGAGCCTGGAGTGACAGGACAAGGGGGAATGGCTTTAAAATGAAAGAGAGTAGGTTTAGATTGGATATTAGTAAAAAACATCTTTACTGTGAGGGTGATGAGGCCCTGGCACAGGTTGCCCAGAGAATCTGTGGCTGTCCCATCCCTGGACATGTTTAAGGCCAGTCTGGATGTGGCTTTGAGCACCCTGGTCTGGTGAAAAGTGTCCCTGTCCATGGTAGGGGGTTGGGACAAGGTGATTTCAGGTCCTTTCAACCCAAACCATTCTACTGATTCCATATCTATTAATGTTTGCTGTAATCAGAAGCAAAGGGCTGTGTGCACAGCCTTGCAAATTTTAAGTGGGAGAGAAGTTTCCTATGAAAATCCTGATCAGAGTCCCAGCCTGAAACACACTCAGCCTTTGGTAAACACCGAGCCTCTCACCTTCCTGTTCCAGACACAGATCCCACACCCTGTGTATATCCACATCCAGCTCAGGGCTTTCCCCCTGCAGCTGCTGTGGTGCCTTACAGTGCCCCAAATCTCCTCCAGCCAGTCAGGGGCTCAGCACAGGAGGACAGCAAGGTCCAGCTCCCCAGGCCCTTGAGGAGGACAGGGACCCTGTGTGGCCATTAAAGAAGGTACCAGTAGGCTCAAGCTGTTCAGGAGAGAAATACAAATAACTCCCTACGAGCACAAATAAGGTGCATTCAAATGTGTTTAATTGTGCATGCCTGTCTGGAAATCTGGCTCATCATTCCTCTCTCCATTTCTCACTCAGAGGGTCACCAGTGCCTGAAAACACTGATGTGCCAAGGAAGCCAATTCCTTCTGGGGGCATGACTCTGCTCCACACAGATATTTTCCCTTCTGTCACTTGGCATAATTCAGTATGTGACTTGAAAATTCAAAATATAAACAAGAGAGATGAACCAGGGCCAATCGTGTTGCAAGCAGAAGTCTCAGACCTTCCCAGTAAGTGAAAAATACCTCTCCTCTAGAAATACCGCCCATTTCTCCATTCTTTTCAGCTTAACCAAAACTATTTCTTTGCAGCTTTTAACCTATGAGGAAATTGGGGCAAAAACTCCATGGTTAAATGCACATGTATGAGACTATAAACCACTCAATGCCTCACAATACACAATTTATCAGGTAAGTTTCTCCCATCTCCTCGTTCTCCTATTCCTGTGAATTGCTTACTGCTTTTTTCTTTCTTCCTCAGGATCATTTTCTCCTGTAACTTCATTGTTCTTCAGCAGTTCTTTCACAGTTAAAAACCTTCAGGGTACTTAGGCATCATTCTAAGAATGACAGAACTGTCCTCTATATTGTCCTTCAGTGGCTTCTGGTCATTCCCATGTTCCAAGATACACCAAGGTACTGCAGCTTTTTCCTGAAAATTCACAAATTGTACACTTGAGCTAAACAAATAGAAAAAAAAAGCCAAGAATTTATGGGAGTGTGAGGGCCTGATCCTTTCAGAGAATTATTAAACTGAATTAACAAGAGTGACAATTTCTTAACTGGGAGGGAAAGCAGGGAGAAAAATTCAATCGAAGTTAGTACTCCTGGCTGAAGAGTTGAAAGATCCACTCTGCATTTTGCCAGGAAAATTATTTTGAGGAAGAAAAAAAATTTTGTAAGTATATGAAAATTTACTCAAATATACAAAATATATGAAAGTATATATAAGTACAAAAATATCTGTGATGCTTTAGTAAATGAGAAGTTGTCATCTCTCGTGAAGGAAACCCAATCTTAATTTTAGTCTTTCTTGTGCTGTGGTCTTGTATGGAATAGACAAGTTGCTTAATTCTGTCTTTTGCCATTATAATGTACCTTATTTCTAATTGGAATTGTGTCCAGTTTTGGCTCCCAAGCATTCATCCTGTCATATGTTGATTACTGTAATAAATATTGTCATTACTGAATTTATTCCTATATGGAAACTGAAGATCAGAGTCTGCAGTGCTCACAGGCTGTTTCAAGCAGGATAAGCAGCTTCTTAAAACCTTCTGTCTTCTGTGCTGTGGTTTCCCAGCCCAGGAGAGGGGAAGGACTGCAGGGTCAGTGGAGAAGAGGTCCTGGAGCCAGGCTTGTGCTTTTGGGGGTTGCTTTTTTCCCCTCTACATTATGACCTCTGCAAGGAAAATACTGGGGAGTTTAGGGTTCCCACTCTGGTAGTCACCCCACCAAACCTGAACTCAGCAGTTCTCACAGATGTGTGGCAGGATTAGATACTCATATTCTTGGCTGTTAATTAATTTTACTACTAATTGTGATGTCTTCACTGAAGCCTCTGTTGCAAAAGAAATTTTAAACATGCTGAAGTCTGGATGTTTCTCACATGTAAATAGATCTCAGTGGCCCACAGGCTTCATTAAATACTGTATTTGAGTTAAAGCACTTGGAGAAAGGACAATCCCTTGTAGTGGGCTGAAGCCAGGGGCCCACCAAGCCACTCTGTGTGTCCCTCCCTTCAGCAGGATGGGGACAAGGGGAAATAAGATGGAAAAAACCTCATGGGTCATGATAAAGGCAGTTAAATAAAGCAAAAGCAAAGGCCATGCATGGAAACAATGGAAAACAAAGTAGTTATTCCCTACTTCCCACCAGCAGCAGGGTCCTGCCACTTCTGGGAAGTGCTTCAGCATGGAGGAGCTGTAAGGATGGAATGCCCTCCCTCTTTGTCCAGTCTCAGCTTTTATTGATGACCAGGCATCAAATTGTTTGAAACATCTTTTTGGTCAGCTGAGGTCAGCTGTCCTGGCTGTGTCGTCTCACAAATCCTCCTGGTGAGGGGAGGATGCTGGAGAGGCAGCTTGATGCTCTGGAGTGCTGGGCAGCAGCAGCCAAAACACTGCTGTGTTATTTATCAACACCTTCCCAGCTGCCAGCACACAGCACAGCCCTGTGAGGGCTGCTGTGGGCATAATTAACTCCATCCCAGCCAGACCCAGCACAAAAAAACATCTTCAGCCTTCCCACAGAGGCTGTGAACATTCACAGTCGTTTTGGACCTGTCCTGGTTTCTCAGAGTGATGATTTTAAAGGGATTGTCAGTGCCCTTAGGGCAGTAAATACAACACTGCTAAAGTGTTGGTAAGCAAACAGAGCCGCAGGACAGATCCATGGGGTTTTCAAACTAAACTGAAATGAAACAGACTTGGTTTATCATCTCTTCCTACATAATGCACAATGGCACCAAGCACAGACAGGCCCCTGCACACGCTTCATGCTGTACCCTGTGTGTGTGTGGTGTTAAGAGCTCCCACAATTTCTGAAACCCGCACGGGGACACAGCAGGGAACTCAAGTCACTGCAGCAGAGGACAGAAGGCAACAGCCCCTGGGTGCCCCAGGGTCTCTCATCTCACACCATCTCTTCCATGTCACCCTTGCTGTTTTTGTTCTCCCATCCAGCTCTTAAATGACAAAACATACAAAAGAAAACACCAAAGGGTTGCTTTAGTGCCACCCATGGTAAAAACCCTCCCTTCATCTTTGTCTTGAGGCTACAGAGGATCCCAACCTGGGCTTTTCAGAGGGCCGAGCTTGGTAAAAGTCCTTGCTCAGGGGAGAGGAGTTGGGCTAAGCCCCAGCTCCAACCCCACTGCCCCCATCCGCAGGCCCAGCTCCGGCTGCACCGGCACAAGAGGTTCCCTGCCTGTCTCCCTTCCCCTCGTGCTCATTAGCAAGGAAAACGGAGCTGGCAGCAATCCCAGCACTGCCTTTGCTAAATGGATCTATTAAAATGTAAACAGAGATCACGTTGCAGGGCATCATCATAAAACACCGAGGGTGACAGCCCGGCTGGTTCCCAAACGCTGGCTGGGCTCCTCCTGCCCATCTCGGGCACAGCTATCCCGAATCCTCCTCCTCTCTCCAAACATTTGCCCTCTGGGTTTTCTGAAGGCTCATCATTATCTGTCAGTTGCCTGCAGCCTCACACCAACAGCAGCCTCGCTGCACCTCCGGCACATTTTGGAGCCACACAATCTCTCTGCTTTAGGAAAACGGGACTCTGGGGCCTCAGAGGCCCCTTACCATCCCTTCAGAAGCCCTTGTGTTTGCAGCTGAGCATTGATGGAGCACGGGACAGGCCACACGGGTTACACCTGTCTTACCTGATACACATCTAGGAGGAGTTTTATCACCTCTTTGTCTGACTTCCAAATGAACATTCCTGCTCTCTCCCCTGCTGCCCCTCCTCGCTCTCCCCAGGGGCTCTCAGGAAACCACCAAGCCATTGTTTTATTCTCTTTCAAGGATTCTTTAAAATCGTGTTCATTCACCTCCCTGTCACCTAGTCTGCAAAAGCTTGATAGAAATTGGAAGGGGCTGGGGAAAGGTTGGGGGTTTCTGCTTTGATGACTCTGACTTGCCTTGCTGCTGCTCCCATCTCTTTCCCCTTCCTTGAGTAGTTTTTTCTCTCAGTACATCAGCTGTGTGCCCCTTGCTGTCTGTCCTCTGAGACTGCAGACCCCAAACTTCAAATTTCTAAATTAACCAAGTAAACTACCCCGATGACATTATAAACTCCACAAGAGGCCAAAGCAGCAGCAGCCTTGTGGAGCAGAGGAATGGAAGAGAGGCAGGAGTTCTTGGTTCTGATCAGCTCTGGCACAGATTTCTTACAGCTGGGGAGGTTTTTGCCTCACTTGCCCTCTCTAAAATGAAAAATACAATACCCACTCCTACCACACTCAAAGAGTAAGCTCTCTGGCAGGACAATCCACTGTTTATCCACAAAATACTTTGTGCATCAGGTACAGAGCTGTTTATCTGTGCAGGGAAACCTTGGGCCCTGATGGTCACAATGAGCACCACGAGCAGGTGGGAACATGTCAGAAAAAAGTTAGTGGCACTCAGAGAAGACTTTCCTAAGAGAGCTAAAGAGAGACGCTCTTTTGAACCATTTTCTAAAAGCTGATACAATATTTATCAATGGGTTTCAAGACCATTCTGCTCATTAAATATATAGCAATTAAACCTTCCTGATGGAACAAAATGTGTATTTTTTTATATTAACAAAAAATATCTGCTTTTAGAAACCTAGATTCCATTTGGGTTTTAAACTTTAGAGGTTTTAATTTTATTGCTTGAGAATAACTATGTAATGTAACTTTAAAAATGAGCCAGTTTATTTTAGTTATACTGGAGATAGTGGCAGGGGGGAGGCAACCCAGCTTAAATCCTGTCTAAAATCTGGGAAAAATAATCTTTGAGTGACAGAGGACCATTTTCTTCCAGGAGATTAGCAATAGTTTATTATCCCAAGTATATATTTAGACTATTCCACTTAACACTGTTGTTCTAATATCAATCACATTAAAACCTTTCTGATAGCTGTTTGCACTCATAAGTGATTCTAAGCTCCAAAAAGTGGAGCAAAGTGCCTCTCGGATCACCATGTGAGCAGGGGTGCTCACACCTGATCCCTGTGCACATTCCAACAGGTAACAGGGCAGGAGGGCACAATGCCCTGCACTTCCCACTCCTCTTTCAATATCCTGCATGAAGCCCCAGGGCCCAAAATGTCAGCAAGCAAGAGAGCGCTCTTAGAGCACTTAGTAACATTCTTGCAGTTTGGGATTAAAAATATTTATTTTAAACAGCATGTTTCCTGTTTCTTTGGTGCTGTCCCAGTGCTTGTGTGATGAAACAGGGAGTTGGAATTTTCCTGGTAACTGTCAAGTTCACCTTTGGCGAAAGAACAGAAATTGTCTGAGATCAAGAAGAACAAGGCAGGGAACAAGAGATCACAGAACCACGGAATCATTATGGCTGGAAGAGAGCTCTAAGATCATTGAGTTCAACCATCAACCCAGCACTGCCAAGGCCACCACTAAACCATGTCCCCAAGTGCCACATCTACACTTTTTAATCCCTCCAGCAGTGGTGACCTCCCCACTGCCCTGGACAGCCTGTTCTAGTGCTTGACAACCTTTTCTGTGAAGAATTTTTACCTTACATCCAATCTAAATCTCCCCATGTCCAGTTGAGCCCATTTCCTCTTATCCTGTTCCTTGTTCCCTAGGAGCAGAGCCTGACCTCCACCTGGCTGCACCCTCCTGCCAGGGACTGGTAGAAAGTGAGAAGGTCCCTCCTGAGCCTCCTTTTCTCCAGGCTGAACACCCCCAGCTCCCTCAGCTGCTCCTCATCTGACTTGTGCTCCAGACCCTTCCCAGCTCTGCTCCCATCTCCAGACTCACTCCAGCCCCTCAGTGTCTTTCTTGCAGTGAGGGGCCAGGACTGGACACAGGGTTTGAGGTGTGGCCTCACCAGTGCCCAGCACAGGAGGACAATCACTGCCCTGACAAACACCAAGTGCTAGTGACCTTCTTGGCTACCTGGATTCTGCTGTCTCGAGTGTTAGTTCAGTAACACTCTCTTTTTGTAGTAAGATGACACCAGATTGCACAGGAAGTTAAAGCATCTTTTAAAAAATAGGGAAAATAATGGGAAAACACGAACACAGCAGCAACTGCTCTCAGATCTTGCTCCTCTAGGCCAGCCACATGTGCAGGATTTATTCTCCTAAACCCAGTGGAATGCTCTGGTTTGCACCCACAGGAGATGTGCAGAGTTCCCTGTGGCCTTTCTCCCCTGAGCCCCTGACAGGTGGAAACCCAGGATGGACACGGAAAAGCTGTGCCGTGGCTGGATTCGCCCCGCGGGGTGGAAAAACCTCCACAACTGGAGGAGGTTTGTATTTTACAAACAAAAGGAAGTTCATTTCCTCTATTAGCTCACCATAGCACTATGTGCAAAAACACTCCTGGAGCTCTTGAAGTACCTTCACTTATTTCTGCATCTACCGAAGTTATTTATAGAGCCATCTGGAAAACACTGGCTCTTCATTTACAAGATATTATGGAGCTTTTTGGAATTGTTGTATCAACAAAACTCTCCAAAAACACCCCCACCTACAGAAATTGTCAACTATAATCACGCCTCAGGAAATTTTTTTTTTGTGCGTATTTAAATTGTATTGACAAGGCAGTCAATTAAATTAAAACTGCTGTATTAATGCATAAATTGGTAATTCTCCACGTGCTAATTTTGCCATGCTAGTAAATCTATTAAATGTGTCTAATAATAAATCAGCAAATGGGTCTAATATACACCCCTGTAAGAAACCACAAATACTTCAGCTATGTCTCGTTTAAATGCAGTCCTGGGGCATTCTAACAGTTTAGAAAATAAATGGGAGCAAATTCTTCTATGAAATAGAATAAACCTGCTGACTTAGAATATCTGAAACAAAGCAAGGTGGAAGCTGGGAGACAGGAGTGTCCTGGCTGGCAGGTGGGGACAAGAGAGGGAAAAGAGCAGCTCTCACCCTCTGCACATGGCCCTGAGCTCGCTCGGAACAGCTGAGTTACAGCTCACTCACTGTCTGAGCATCCTGGCAATAAACCACAACAGAAATGTTAAAATAATAACACTATTAAGAATAAATAAGGATTTGGGCTTATTTTAGCCAAAATGTTTTAACAAAGCACCATTTATTCATTCCTTGGCATGTGGTGGGATGCCTGTGTGCTCCTATTACTACATTCCTGAATTGCCTTCATACTTTCTCCTGTTTGCAACAGTTAGGACTCCATAAATTCAACCCAACTATAACAATTAATTCCAACAATGATTTCATCTACCTGTGGCTTAATACCACACACATCTAGAAAGCTACACAAGATCTTTATTACTGCCATGTTAATGGGCTGCTGTCTCAAGGTACCCTCCTGACCCATACAGCATTATGTGTCTTCATTTATCAAAACAAGATTGGTTTAGAAAATGCTTCTTCCTTCCTAATAAACACTAGATTGTCCAGTGCTGGCCTCAGCCAGGCTTTGGTTTTTGGGGTGTACAGCACAACCACCATCCTAACTGACCCATGGAACATCCCTCTCTTTGTCCTGATCTCTCACGTCAGTTCTAAACTGAGACATTTCACTCAGATCCTTGCTAGAGTGAAGCCTTGAGCCTTCCTTCTTCAAATTATGCCCAAATTACTGTTTGAAAACACTACACTCTGCATTCTCTAAATGCCTGAGTGAAAAACTTTTAAAGGAACCTTTGAGATCTCCATGTCAGAGTTCTCAACAGAAAAGTGTGCCAGCCTCAGTTCTTCCATGACGTATCAGTCTACCTTTCTGCTTTCGTTTTTCATGTATCTGCATTGCTGAAACCAAAAACATAAATCAGAAGCACTGTGCTTGGTTCATGGGCATTGCTCTCCAGAAATCCCAGTAAAAGTTAAGGGAGCCACTTCCAGCTGTTTTGCCTGCTGTGTATTTAATGTATTTTAATCTGGACCTGAAACAGTGAGGGCTGACATGCATTGTACTTGCAGGTATTCAATTCCTTTAAAAATCAGGAATTCCTGTATTAAAAACATCCAGAAGACTGGACTCTCAGCCTCAAAACTGCTTCAGCTTTTATCTAATATACTCTCCAAATCAGTAATATCAAATTATTACCTGGGATACAACAGTCCTTCAGTGCCCTACTGCGTATTTTGAGTTATTGGACCTTCTTTTTTCCCCACTTATAGGACACTTCTCCAAATGATCATTTTAAATCAGCACTTAGAGCTCTTCTGAACTCCTCCCAGCATTTCTCACAGCCAGTTCTGAGTTCCTGCAGCCACAGCTGCTCAAGTACCAACTTTATGGGATTGGAGCTCCATCAAATCTTGAGACAGCACAAGAGAGTAAGACTGAAATTGCTATTGAAAATGTAATATATTCCCTTAAAAATATTGGTGCCAGGATTGCAGGAAGAGTATACAGAATAGTATTTTCTGACATTCTCTTTCCAGAAAAGTAGATAACTTTCAAAATACAGATTTCAAAGTATCCAAAGGCATGAAAAGGAAGGCTGGAAGACACACAGGTGTGGAAACCCCAGCAGGACAGAACACGCTGTCAGGAAGCTGAGGCCATGCCTGCAGTGGCAGTAACTGCAGGTAACCCCCTCCCCTTTAGCCAACATACCTGTGCCAGGTCACAAACTGGTGCAGAAAAAGGAAACAGAAATCAAGAAGTTATCAAAGACCCTCAGTTGGATCTGGTTGATAGGTTATCAGCAAATAACTCTAAGGAACCAGGGAGCTGTATAATCACCCCAACAGCAGCAAGTTCACAGACTGAATTGCTGCCTTTAGCTGCCATCTCCACAGCAACTCCTGCCCTCCTGGTTTTCCATGGTACTTGGAATCCCCAGATCCATTGGTTCTGCAGAGCAGGGAGAGCAGGAGTGGCTCAACCAGTGGCTCTGCTCACTGCTCCTGGAAGTAAAGAACACCCAGCCCTGGCGAGGGAGCACCTTCTGCTTCTCACATGCTTCACTGCCAAATCACACAGCCAGCCTCATAGACAAACCTCATCTCACAGACAGGAACTGGCTTTTATGCTTAAAGGCTGTTTATGTCTTGCATAATTTATTTGAGGTCCTACCCTGCTTACATCGAGCTCAAGAATAAGCTCTTACATGTATTTCAAAAGGCAGCGGGTCCAGTTCCTTACCAAGGAGCTTCCCTGGGGAAGGGTCAGCTGGGGCCAATCTCCCCTTTCTCTTCCTCCCCTCTCTCCCTGGCGTCCATTTTGTGTGCTGTGGAAGTGCAGAGGCCAGCAGCCCATGCACAGGACAGCAGAGCTCCCAGAGGAAAGGAACAGCAGGTGCCAATACAGCTCGCCACTACCCCGTCCAAAAAGAGACCAAGAAGCCAAACAACAGAAGACCTTTTGAAGGGGTGGAGAGAAAAAACTCCAAATTAACCATGGCAAACGCAGACAAAGCTTTAGGAGATGGGCAAGTGTGTCAGTTCCTTCAGGAGTACGAAAGCTTTGTTAATGAACTGACACTGCAATAACTGTAGCCATACCCAATGCCCTCCTGACAGAAGGGAGCCTCTCCCCAGAACACAAATATTTAAGGGTGAGTGCCAAGAGGATCTTGGGACCAGGATCTTTTCAGTGACAAGACAAGAGGCAACGGGCAGAAACTCATGCGCAGGAAGTTCCATCTGAATATGAGGAAAAACTTGTTTAATGAGGGTGGCAGAGCACTGGAACGGCTGCCCAGAGAGTCTGTGGAGTGTCTTTCCTTGGAGATATTCAAACCCTGCCTGAACACAATCCTGTGCAACCTGCTTTAGGGGAACCTGCTCAAGCAGGGGGTTGGACCAGATGATCTCCAGAGGTCCCTTCCAACCCCAACTGGTCCAGGATCCTACAAAACACAAGATGCAGCTCCAGGAGCGTGCAGGGCCCGAGTCAGCACTTCCCATGACAAATGCATTGCTTCACACAACACTCTGACCCACAGAGCCCCAGCACGGCAGGAGCCAAGAGAAAGCTGTCATTTGGAACAGCATAAAGCTTGCAATCTGTGTCTTTAAAATGTTTTACTGTATCAGCTTCTCTGCTAAGGGATATTTGAATGCAGATATGCAGTTTGAATACACAGGACATGTGCCATGTACAATGTGGCCACAGAATAGTTTATGGCTGGCAACTGGCTAAAAAAATTCCACCCAGAAATGAATTCACAACTTTAGATTTGTCAAATAATTTCCACTCAACCCTAAAGTGCGGGTAAAATCTTACACTCAAGTAATTGATGAAATTATCCACAGACTATGGGATGTCTTTTATGTGAAAAAAATTAATGTCTTTTATGTGAAAAACTGGTGAGCATGCAAGTATTGCACTTTAATTACAAAGAAAAGAAAAAGAAACAAAGAGTAAATTTCAGGACGTGCCAAATACAAGTAAGTTAATTTTCATGTGTTTACAGCAGGATAATCTCCTGCTGCTCAGATACACCGTACAGCAGGTTTACTATAAACTCTGAATAAAGATGGACACTGTTTTTTGCATTTAGGTAGTCTATCTGGATTTCTGCTTTTCATTTACTGGAACAAATCTGATACTGCTTCCGGAATTAAAGCTCCCCCTGGGGTTAAACAATTCACACAGTGATGATTTCCGAAAGCCACTTGCACATAGCTTCAATTACGTAAGTTTTATAAAGGTCAGGTCTGGACTCCTGCAAGGCCTTTGACACAGTCCCCTCCTGCATCCTTCTGAACTGCAGAGATGGGTTTGGCGATGGCTGCTGGCTGGATGAGGAACTGGAGGCATGGTCACATCCAGAGGGTAATGGTCAACAGCTCAGTGCCCAGACTGAGCTCAGGGGGTCCCTCAGGGGTCTGCACTGGGACCAGCACTGTTTAATGAATGGCACAGACAGTGGGACTGACTGCAGCCGCAGCAAATCAGCAGACGACACCAAGCCCAGTGGTGCTGCTGACACTCCTGAAGGGGGAGATGCCATCCTTGTGCAAGCTCAACAAGCGGGACCACGGGAATCTCGTGAGGCTGAACAACACCAAGTGCTGGTGCTGCACCTGGGTCAGGGCAGCCCTTGGTATCAATCCAGGCTGGGGATGAAGGGATCCAGAGCAGCTCTGCCAAGAAGGCCTCGGTGCTGCTGCAGGAGAGGCTGGCCAGGAGCTGGCAGTGCGTGCTTGCAGCCCAGCAAGCAAATCCCATCCTGGGCTGCATCCCCAGCAGTGTGGGCAGCAGGGCCAGGGAGGGCAGTCTGCCCCTCTGAGAGCCCATCTGCAGTGCTGATCCAGCTCTGGCAGCCCCAGCACAGGAGAGATGGCTCAAAGGAGGCCACGGAGATGCTCAGAGGGCTGGAGCACCTCTGCTCTGAACACAGGCTGAGAGCTGGGGGCGTGCAGCCTGGAGAAGAGAAGGCTCTGGACAGGCCTTACTGCAGTCCTTCCATACCTGAAGGGGGCCTGTGGAAAAGATGGGGACAAACATTTTAGCAAATCCTGCTGGGATGGGACAAGGGGTAAAGGGTTTGAACTGAGAGGGAAGAGTCATTATATGTAAGGAAGATTTTTTACATTTTTTACAATTAGGGTGGTAAAACACTGGCAAAATTGCCCAGTGAGGTGGTAAATGCCCATCCCTAGAAACATTCAAGGTCAGGTTGCTCAGGGGCTCTGGCTGAATTGAAGATGTCCCTTCTCCTTGCAGGGGCTTGGACTAAATGGCTTTAAAGGTTCCTTCCAACCCAAACCATTCTGTGATTCCATGATTCAGTTCCCTACCGATGCTGAAGCCAACTTGGAGATGCCAAAATTAACCTAAGAGATTTAATATTGTTGGACAAGTTAACCTGATTTCGAGTCTATTATGATTTATGTGATCACACATGGATTCTGCCTGTGCTCTGTGCTCTGTGCAAGTGTCTGCAGCTCACAGAAGCAAGCAGTGCTAATCACTTGTTCACATGTGGTTTCCATCTATGTTTATTTTATGGGTATTAACCTGAAATTAAGTCAACACAAAAGAAAAAGAGAAACAACAAAATTGAGTGTTTTCAGAGGCAACACAAGCCTCAGTCTCGTGACAGCTGCTGTGCCTTTGTGGAATTTTAAGATACAGACACACATTTTTTCCCTTCCGCTGCTATTTCTGTTACACGCGTAAAAGGGAGAAATCGGCTTCCCAGGGAAAATCATGGCTTCAGCTGTGACTGATACAGAACAAATCAATATCCACCTAATCCAGAAACAAGATAACAGGCACAGGTTGCATACTGCAAACTCTTCAGTTCCAGAAGTCCCACCTCTGCTGCTTTAGTTCAGAGGCAGCTGGCAGGGCACACTGGAATTTCACTCAGCAGACACTTGAAAGCAAGTGAAGGCAACCACAAGCTCCCTCTCTGTGCATTTCTCTATGTGCACACAAACCTGTCTTCAAGAAATCAAGCATGAGACAGACCCAAAGAATTTACTCCACTGAATGTGTCAAGATACCAGGAAAAAAGTGGGTAAACCTCTAAAAAGCAACTTATACTGTACCTGCAATGAGACAGGTCTTGGAATCATCCTTCAGTCCCCACCCCCAATCTGGCACTGAAGCAAGTCAGGCCCATGAGGGCTTTACAGTAAATTCAGAATCTGAAGCTCTTGGTCCACTCACACAACAGGAAATAAACAGTGACCTGGGATAATAAATCTTCAGAGGGCACATGATCCAGGTGCCTCACAGCCCTGACACTCACTGCCCACCTCTCTCAAAATAGCACAGTGTCATCTGGAAAGCAACAGATAAGGATGCTGGGAGCAACATGAATTTAACAAAAGTATCAAAAAAAGTGTAGAGAACTGTGATTTTCAAATTGAAGCTGCACTTTTAAATAGCCAGCAGTAACCAAACCAAGTGAATCATCTTATTTATCACCAACAGGCAAACCCAAACCAACAATGGATTCACAGTTGTGGCTAAAGGGTATTAACAGTTTGTGAAACATCCTGTGGAAACTCGATACTTGTGGTTGAAAAGGATTCAATTCCAGAGATGATTGAGGCATCTTCAGCACAGCTGTAACCATACACTAGAGTATGTTCTGTCTCTCAGAAACTGTTTCTAAACCCCAGGATAATCCTCTAAACTTGATGTTCAAGGCTTGTTCTGAAAGAATTACCTATCCACCCTCAAGGGGAAAAAAAATACAACCCAACCCCTCTTAAATCCTTTGCCAGCTAATCTATAACAGAGCAATTCTTAAATACTCTGGTGCTGGTTTCAGTTGTAGTGCACGTGTGTAACCAGCCCAAATACCAACGCTGCAGTGGTCCTGGGAAGGCTGGAGGTGAGTGTGGGTTCAGAGACAGTAGCACAGGTTGGAGTCTGCCAGAAAGCAGAATAAGCATGAAGTCTCACCCACTTCACAAGTACTGGGCTGGTCATGGATTTGCTTTGCACCACTCAGCAGTTATTTGGTGGAACAATAAAACAAAGCTCTCCTGGGGAGATGTCCAAGCATAAATGTTTCTTAAAGGACTCAGGCCAGCCTCCAAAAGGTTTTGTTAAAGTCTCCTCATATCCGTCTATTCCTCCATAACTACAGTCTCTGAAGGCAGTGCTCCTATTTGGGTTTCAGCATCCCCACCTGGCATGTGATACCAGTTTCTCTCAAGTCAGGGTTTGGGATGTTAAGCATCACTGGTGTAATTACACCCATCAATTTCTCCAACCCACCAAAGATCTCCCCAGTCTTCCAGGTGCACTTGGTAGGAAAGAATGAAGCTGCTTGCAAAATTCTTGGGTATTTTCATGCAGGAAATAATGCCAGTTTAACAGTTCTCATACTCATACAAATTAGCTGCTGTTTGGCTGAATACATTCATATCTGTTATGAAAAAGATGGCTCTATCAGCTGCTTCTTTATGAGCTTGTTCTAAACCAGTGATGTGACAGTGCAAAACTACTTATTTTCTGTTTCATCAAGAAGTAATTCCTTCAGGCATTAAGATGTGACATAAAATCTTTTACTAAATTGAGCAATTTCATTAAGTTTTCTGTGAAGAACGCAAAATACAGCATGGAATACAAAAGCTTTTAAAATGTGCCAAGGAATATCATTGGGAAGGTAACAAACTATGCAAGCCACAGGCCTGTATTACACATTTAAAACATTGTCTGAGAAATTAAATAACCACAGAAACAGTTTTATATAACATGATTTAACATCTGTTGTTCAAGAACTCAGGAGCAAACATTTACTCTTTTCTGATTAATATTAGCAACTTAAAAAAAAATAAAAGGCATTCTTCCGATGACTGAAATACATTCCCAGAGGGAATTCAAGCACCACAGTTCTTTCCACAGAAAGCCTCCAAATAAAACACGGCCAAGTATTGCCTGGAGAGATTAAACACCAAGAAAGCTCTACACAGCAGAAATTCCCACTTTAGGCATTTCACTTTTTCCTGCTTTTGAGGGAGGTGTTGTGAACCCTCACTCTCTTCTGCACGGAAGAAGAGATCTTCAGAGACGCTTTCTTTGTGAGGGACCTCTCCACAGCCCCAGGTTTCCATAGCAACAGCTGAGCATCCTCTCCACCCGTCAGCAGAGACTCATCCGTGGGGCTCCAGCAGAAGGAGCGGACGGTGGCCGAGTGTCCCCCACACAGGGTCCCCGCCAGGCTCAGGCCATCGGTGCCACAGCTGATCAGGTGGATGTTTCCTGTGGAGGTTCCCCCAATCAGGAAGAGTTTCCTGGCTTTTTCATGGTACAAGCCACCCACCAGATAATGCAGGCTGTGGTTTTCAGCGCACACCGACTCTCTGGCATCCAGAACGTGCAGCAGGGTTATGGGTTCATCCGTGTCCAGCTGAGCCATGTCCCACCAGCAGAACCCCTCATCGTGCGTCATGCAATAGACCTGTTTGTAATCTTCCCCAGACCAGCCAAGAGAACTCACTGATGAGTCTGAATTGCAAGTGCATATCAAAGCATCCTCTTCGTTATCCTTGTTGATGTCAAACACATTCACCAAGCCATCGGTTGACCCAGACACCACCAAATTGGGTTTGATAGGATGAAAGCAGATTTTGGTGATGTCATCATTGTGACTTTCAGAATAGACTCCCAAGGGTTCTTTAGTGGCACCGGCACAGTCTGTGATGCCTCTTGCATCCCAGAACACCAGGAAAGCGTCCATGTTGGCCTTCTCCGTTCCAGCACAAACGATGAGGTCACTGCAGCTGACATCGAAGCTGATGAAGACGTTGGAGGGATAACCACTGAACACCTGCACGGGTTTCTGCGTGGCACAGCGAGCGTCCCAGCACATCACGGAGCCCTCGCTGCAGGCTGAGAACAGCACGCTGTCACACGAGTGCGCAAACCTGACCCCGCTCAGGGCCCCGCGCTGCCCGCGGTACTCCCGCAGCAACCGCAGCGTCTCCCCGTCCAGCACCCTGAGGGATCTGTTGGAACACGAAACTGCCACGAGGCGGCCGCTCCCGGCAGCGGGGGACGTGTGGATGTCCAGCAGGTAGGCGGGCTCCTCGCTGGGCTCGCAGCGCCGGGCAATGCGCAGCCCCGCCAGCTGCTCCTGCACCTTCTCCACGGCCGTCATCGCCCCAGCCCTGCCAGAAACCTGCAACAAACAAAGGCCGAGGAGGATTTTAATTACAACATTCTTCATCAGCCTTAGCTTTAAAAACACGTATGAGGAAGCATCTTGTGCAGAGGTGATGCACAGAGCTCAAATTCAATTATCCCGATGTCCTCCCCACCACGGCGTCATTCACAGGAACACGGAACAGGAAAGGGCTCCCTGATCCAAGGAGTTCAGTCTCTCCTGTCTGTAAGCACTACACCAGATAATCCCCTTAACAGATTAAACAGTCTATCTGGGAATCCTGGGAAAGTCACTCAGCTAAATTTGCTTTATTATTTTTATAAACTACCATGATGGTGGCCACAAGTGGAAACAAAATGAAGTCACCCCCTCCACCTGAGGAGGAATCGGGTTTGTTCTAGGAAGCACAGCCCACAAACAGCTGCACCAGCACAACTGCAGGAGACTTCTTCAGTGAACTTCTGTGCTGAGGGACGTGCACAGGGGAGGCAGGGAACAAGACCAAAATTACACAGCACTACAGCCTGACATGGCCTGCTGAGGTAATTTTACAAGTATTTAGGTGCCCAATGACGCACAGAAACACCTGCCAGCGTAGCAGGGACCACCTAAACAGGCTGCGTGACCTATGGAATTCACTGCAATGATGCACCTCAACGTTTTCTGAGCCTCCAGTAAAACCACACAACACTGGCTTTTAGTGAAGCTGATAAAAATCTTCCCTTCAGAGGCAATTCCTCTCTGGCTCTACTGAATCCCCCTAGAAACCCAAACTATTTCAGCAATGCACACAAATGCAAACTTTACCCAGCAAAACCAAAATTAAACAAAATTCTCTTGGATCCTCTCATAGATTCACTTCTAAAATATGCCCTAAAAAAAAGGAAAAACATAGTTTTCCTTTCTATAACACAACAGAAAATTCTCTCCTCTAATTGCAGTAAAGACTCCATCAATTCAGAGTCAAGAAAAGCACAGCAGCATTTACATTTTAAAGAGATATTTGCAATGGTTTTAGTGGTTCACAAACCACAACAATTTTTTTAAAGGAAGATGTAAGTATGTTATTACAGTCATCCACCTCTGTCAAAAACACAGGTTCAATTAGACCACTATTCTGTGTTTAAAAAGAATCAAAACCTAAACATTGAGGGAATCACAGCAGGTTTTAAAGGGTCAACACTCCAGTGATTACTCACTGGTACTGATATTTCCTTAAGGTCTGGACCAGCAGCCAATCCCAGGTACCACATGCATGAAATGACCCTTAAAAAAAAAATCCAAACAGAAATGGAGCAAAAATCAGGCAGACACAGGATGCAAGAAAATATTCTCATGCCTTCCCAGCTGTTACATTATCAATTTTTCTGCAAATTCTCCAGACTGGATTTTTAGGAGCAGAATGTGCAAGTTTCCATGTGTTACTTGCTTTAGTTGTAATTATTTTAATTGTCCATGAGAGACAAAAAACAAAGGAAAAGTTGCTCTGACAAAGCTGCATTCTGCTTTTTTTTTTTTTNTTTTTTTTTTTTTTTTTTTTTTTTTTTTTTTTTTTGTCTTCTTGGTGCTGTTTGTGGTTTCAGGGGTTTGCTTTCCCTCCTCTGGTTTGGTGCACACAAATATTCATGACACCATGTGACAAACCAGCAAATTCTTAAAAAACAGCTTAAGCAGGCATACATAAAAACTTAATTCCCAAGTCACAAATAATCTCACTAAGCGATTTGCCTCAGTAATATCCTGACAATGAGGTCCCCAGGTTAATCTTCTACATCAAAGCAACCTTTCAGAGCACATCTACCAGTCATTTTTGCCATAAAATGCAGACATCCTGTGGAAACTCCTTTCCCCTCTGAAGCAAAGAAGCTGAACGTGTTTTCTGGCACTACCCTGTGCACAACCTACCCACAGAACTCGTTCCTTACTTATTTTCTGGGTATGTCCTCAAATGAAACAAGCTTTTACTAGAACTATTACATAAAGCCAACTGTTCTCAAACGCTCTTTGCTACGCTGCTTAAACACAAACCTGTTAAACATCCATGCAAATTAATAATATAAACTGAAGAAATAAAACATTTTTAAGATTATTAATTAGGAAAACTGCTTAATTCAATTTACTGAAGAATTATAATGGAAGCTTCTATTTAACTAGAGTTTCAAACACACATGCTTGAGGGTGGAACTAGAACTCCTTTCTAGTTTTCATAAACCAGCTCTCCTGCAGTGCTATGGTTACTAAAAAAAAAAAAAAAATCAGGTTATCTCTGTACATTTCTTGTAAGAAAAATGTAGTTTTCCAAGCTGACCTGAATTTTAAGCTCTAAATATTCAGACTTTGTCTACTCAAAAGGCCAGGGAAACTCAAACAGACATGTTCCTGACAAATGTCATCCATTTGGAAGGCAAGCTGCAGTTGTTTAAATATTACTGACTGTGATAGAGAGTATCTTTCAATAAGCAGTTTCTGCAACACTCATGTCAGAGCTTTTACTGCTGGGGAAGGCGAGGGAACTCTACAAATACCCAGAAGTTGTAAAAAAACAGAGTCTGCAAAAGGAGATTCATTCAGTTTTAATAATATTTTCTGGGAAATAAAATTAGCTCAACACAACTCTTAGCTTTTGCCCAGAATGACTTAAGTACAGCTATTTCTGAAATACCAGAAAATGCTGTTCATGTTTTCAGACAGAAGTGCAATTTCTACCATCAGGCATGTGAAGGGTCCCATTTTCAATTCTATTTCCACTGCAACAACTAAGAAGCCTTAAAATTGTGTTCGATGGTAGCCAGGTTTTTGCTAAAATCTCAGTAAAATGTCTGCCTTAGTAAGAAAGTCTTCATACTATTATGAAATTGTGATTGAAGGTTATATAAACAATTCATGCTCAAACTTCAGGGTGTAGCTGCCAGCCCTTCCTTTTCAGAAGGGGAAGTCACTGTTGTATTTTGATGGGAAAGTTTAAATGGCAGGAATAGGATCTGTGTTAAATTTATGAGACAAATAGGAAACAATGGTCTTCCAAACACAATAGGAGATAACTAAGCACTGGACTGCAGCCACCTACAAAGCACATGGTCCTCTGCCCTGAAGCACTTTTAGTTCCTTAAGTTCAACAACAGAGGTATCTGTTTTCCAAAGAATCCTTTGGCAAAATCAGAGTCTTTGAAACGTTTTGGACATAGCACAACAGCCAGTTGTGATAATCAGAGAGGAGAACTGCTCATGTTTGTACGACAAACTCTCTGACACAAAGACTTCTACCAACAGCCTGCTCCTGGACTGCTCTAGTTTCAGCAAAAATCACAGAGGGCACTGGCCAAAAGCTCTTCTTTCCCCATGGCTCCTCCTCTCCTTGGAATGTGAGGTAGTTCATTAAACTCAGGTTTTTCACTTTCTCCAGCAAAGTCACCCAGGCCCGGATCTAGAGTCTCAAAGTGACAAAATGCAGGTGATTTGGAGGTACCAGGAAACCACCACTGGGTGACACACCAGTACCTGGCTGAAGGTGTCTGCCTCTGGCCAGTGCTTGAAACAGAGGAGCAATCCCATCCTTAGAGATCACCATTCCTTATGTGGAACAGCTGAACCTTTCAGCTGTGTCCACACCTGCACCCTGAGCCAGGAAGAGCAACCTTTTATAAATTAAACCTGAAATGTCTAGTTATTGTATCTAGACTTCTGGAACTAGACTCAGGTGATCTGTTCTGTGAATTAAGTACACAGTTACATGCAACCCCTGCACATCTCCTGGATACATCTACCAGATACAATAAGCTTCTGGAAGGACACTCAAAACTCATTACATCTTGGGAATTCAGAATAAATACCGTTCTCTGAAATAACCCAAAATATTTTGACCTCCAGGGCATCCTACAAGGCTCCTTTAAAACAGAAATAAACTCAATGTTTAGAATAGAAGGCACGAAGTGGAAGTGATGCCAAAGGAGCAGGACAGGATTTTCAGATGCCTTTGTTATGTGTTTTTCACTGGTGGAGCGTGGAAAAAAACCACACAGCAAGACTGGAAGCAAGCAGTTGTGCCAAAGGTAGCCCTTTCCAGTGGTGGAGAAATGAAAAGCAAGTACCTATCTGCACAAACTAAACACTTAACATTGTCCCAGCACATGCTGCTGTGCTGTTTGGGCAGTATTCTAAATGTTGCAGCTTCAGTTCAAGCCAACAGGCTCATCAGTCCTCCTCAATCCAGAACGTGTTTCAAAAGATAAACCAGCAAATCATAAGTTATTTCCCTTTTCCTTTGAGTGGTGTACAGAAGATGCTGCCAAGTTGCATAGTTCTCCTTTCCAAAAGGGAATGTTAGCTCAAAAATATATAGAAATACAAATTTTCCTTTCAAAAATACAGGGAAAAATGTGGAAAAATGGCACATTCTCAAAGATTTAATCACTAACGTAAGAGTAACTTACGAGTAGGAGGGTAGAAACACATAATAAAAATGAAAAAGACCTGTAGTTCTGGCAGTCTTCTCTGCAGAGGTCAAATACCAAAAATAGCAAGGGATCTGAACAGCAGCAGATGAAATCTTGCACTGTTATTTCCTACTATAAACAATACAAACAGACCCTCCCTTTATTTTCACAATTATTAAAAGTTCCAGAGCAAGCTGAGAACAAACCAGGAGCTCTGGGCAGCGGGAAGCAGCTTGTGCATGCATGGGACATGTGGCTTGCATTTGGGAGCAGAGCTGCTGGGGCAGAGAACACATCAGTGCTGCATTCCCAATGCACAGAACACATCAGTGCTGCATTCCTCAGTGCAGAGAACACATCAGTGCTGCATTCCCAATGCATGGGGAACACATCAGTGCTGCATTCCCAATGCACACAGAACACATCAGTGCTGCATTCCTCAGTGCAGAGAACACATCGGTGCTGCATTCCCAATGCACAGAACACATCAGCGCTGCATTCCCAATGCACAGAACACATCAGTGCTGCATTCCCAATGCACAGAACACATCAGTGCTGCATTCCCAATGCACAGAACACATCAGTGCTGCATTCCCAATGCATGGGGAACACATCAGTGCTGCATTCCCAATGCATGGGGAACACATCAGTGCTGCCTTCCCCAGTGCACAGAACACATCAGTGCTGCATTCCCCAGTGCACAGAAGACATCAGTGCTGCATTCCCCAATGCACAGAACACATCAGTGCTGCATTCCCAATGCACAGAACACATCAGTGCTGCATTCCCAATGCATAGAGAACACATCAGTGCTGCATTCCCCAATGCACAGAGAACACATCAGTGCTGCATTCCCAATGCACAGAACACATCAGTGCTGCATTCTCCAATGCACAGAACACATCAGTGCTGCATTCCCCAGTGCAGCAGCCTGCAGACACCTCTCCCCACTGGCACCACTCTCCAGCAGAGGCTGGACCAGCAAACTCCCTGAGCACAGAGGGGAAGCACAGAACACCCCTCAGGAATGCTCATTTTCTCCAGCCACACTCTCCCATAGCTGGGTTTGTCATCTCACCCAAGCAGAGGGACAAGGGGTTTTTCCAGCATTCCCACAAAGCCTGCTGAAGGCAAAAAGCATTTAGTCATCAGGCAGGAAGGGAATAAAATGCACGGGAGGCTACGCTAAAGTGCAGAGACAAGATGTAACTGCCAAGAGAATTATTTCATCCTCTCCAATCAGCTACATCTCACTTCCAAATGTATGGCACAGTCAGAAAGAAGCTCTGTGTAATTCTTCATTTGCAGTACAGAGAAAATTGCATCAGTAGAACAGAAAGGAGGAAAAAGATAAAACACAAAGTCTATGGGAAGATCAAAAAAATTAGGTCTACCAAGCCTTTCATGGAATCAATTCCTGCCCTCCCACCAGGACTGAGCTTTGGGGTACAGTCCTGCTTAGCAATGCATAGAGGAGCTGTAGGTGGGAGAGAACCAAGGAAATGGCCTTAAACAGTACTGGTTGGAGGAAAAAAGCAAGAGTCAGAGGTAGGAGAGAATAAAGGGTAAAAGGCCCAGGGGCGCAGTGCTTTGGGGTTCAATAATTTAAAAAAAAATTTAGAATGGAAACTATAATTGTTCTGAACTCATCTTTTCGGGGCATAAGCAAGTGTTCATGTCAATACAGAAACAAAACTTCTTTTGAATGTTACACTGGCCACCATAGAGAGAGAATGTACCCATAGAGAAAAACAACTTCTGAATTGGATCAAGCATAGCTTTAAATGCATAGATCACAAAAAACATACATTTTTGTATGTGACTATTTTCATCAAAAGAAAACTTCCAGATTGGTTTGTTGGTGGGTTTTTGTTTTGTTTTGTTTTTTGTCTAAGATTCTGAATTCAAACTAGAAAGACCTATCCTGATTTTGCATCTAATACTGGAAAATATGGTGGAGATCTAGAGATATCTAGAGATCTAGAACATTTAGATATGCTTTCAAGTCTGAAGTACAATAAATTAACATTTAAACTTGAGTAATTGAAAACTTATTGACAGAAATTTATGAACTAAAGAGATGGTAAAGAGCTGCAAAAGATCACATGACCAATTGAAAAAATGCGGAATAATCCAATGCACAATTAAAAAACTCAAATAGGCTAGAAAGTACTATACAAAACTATAAAAATGCCAAATTACAAATTTTGGCTTCAAAATTAAGGCAAATTTATTAAAATACGATGCTCAGTTTGCTAACCTACCTTCTCCAGAACAATTTACAAGACTCTGACATAAACACGGGAAATATAGTTTCTAAATACTCTAGGAAACTGTGTAAAACAATAATTCAAACACCTTTGAGAATATCCCTCTTCCAATCTTCTCTTTTCATCCAATTCCATGCTGGTGACACAGAGCTACTAACAGGAGCTACAAAGGAAGCCGTGCCCGAAATCCCACTCTGCCATGAGCAGCTGGACCCAACCAAGAAGTTCCCTGGGAGCTTTCCCTGCAGTGACCTCAGCAGGTAGAGGATGCGACTGCACCCAGGTGGGGTGAGGTGGTCATCCAATAAAGGAGTAATAAGAGGATAACAGATGCTCTATTTTACTCTCGTGGCTATTCTCAGATCATGCTGGCAGAAGCTGCAGCAGAAGCAATCCTATTTTATAAATGCAGGTTTGAAAGAGTTCCAAGCAAAGGGTAAATTGCAGAAAAAGACACTGCAATTGGGCTATTTGAAATCAAAATTCTATATAATAGAATTCTTCTTTTTTTTTCTGGCAAAGACTACTGTATTTAAAAACACTCTGAAAGCTCATCTATGCCTAAACTGCACTCTCAGAAGCCTCTGAACAGGCGAACAACAAATGCTGCATCCTCAGGTGGATTCTAGAGAACAGGAGAACTGTCCTGGTGCTGGGCCCAGGCTTGCGCACTGAGCGAGGCTCTGCCATGGGGTCAGAGATGAGGCCTGTGCCTGCTGTGGAACCACAGCTATCCTGCCAGTCTGCTGCAAACCTTGAAGAGAATCCAAGTCTCAGCCTTCTGCACTTGTGCTTATCACACCAGACCACAGCCAGCACAGAAAAGTCATTTCCTTTCTTCTGTGAGCACCTCCCACCCAGTGCATCACACTGAGATGACTTCTTGTAACCACACATATCTGAATGAAGAGCCAGGGTGAGCCAGCTCACAAATGATGGCCAACAGCTGCTGGAAATCAGACACAGAGGGTACAATGAGCACCTGCAGGTACCACGAAGGGTTGATCCACTCACATCTCAACACAGCAACCACGAGCAGCCCAGAGGAGGTTCGTGCTCGCTGACAGCATCTTCCTTTGTGAAGAGGTCCCACAGCTTTGCTGTCTGACTTGGCACTAGAGCTGTGCACCGAGATGGTCACCTCAAATCAGACAGAAATAAAGTATTTAAGTGGATTTGAACAAGAGCCTGGCCTACAAACACTTCCTAGTCCTGACTGTGGCAGACGAGCTTGCTGAGCAGTTCCCAGCAAGGGCCAACATTCACTCCTCACTTTCCCAATCAGTGAAACAAGGACAGTATTTGCCCAACCCACAATCCTTGTGCACTCAAACATTAGTAAGTACAGTCAGCAGCACACTCCCACAGAAAAAGCCTTGTTCTGAATGTCTACACTACAAGATACAACACAAAGTCACAATGAACCGTGGTGCACCTGCAAATTCCACAATCAGAAAGTGCTCTGATGCCCTTTCAAGTCTGGGATTACATGAAAGGACTCCAAGAGCAACGATTTTCAGGGCCATTTTAAGCTGAACAAAACACCACATGAACAGGCAACACCAATGATCCACCCTACAGAGAAAGGTGAAAGGAAAAAAATTACTTACACAGCTGCATGAATAATTTATTGACTCTGAAACAACACCATTTATTTCCTTCAATTTAGACATTGCCACTTACTACCAGCGTCCTCATATAGAAGAAACCTGGAAATAAGTAAGAAGTCTTCCCAAAGATTAATAAAATTTGCTGAAATTCTTCCAAAGAATTTATTTCCACATCAAAGGAAGCCTGGGAAATTTCAGCCTGAATTTAGCAGCAACCATAATAAAAGGATATAAAGAAACTTTGCTGTAATTGGAGTAAGAGCTTCTACTACCACACTCTGGTGCCAAAATATCTACCATGACATAAAGTCAATATTTTATTTACTGGAATATTTCAGAAATTCATTCACAACAGTAATTTACCTTAAGTACACTTCATTATCAGAGCTCATTCTTCAAAACACAAAACTATTATGTTTTCAAGACTCTTTTCTTAACAACCCAAGCTGGTGAACAAATAAGAAGAGAATTCCCTGCATGTGCAGATGTAGGGGAATACAAGACAAACAACATTTGTATGCTTGGTAATTCTTGGCCCCATTCTAACAACACTGCCCAAGCAATTCTCTGCAGTTCCAGATGCATTACACAGGCACAAACATCTGCCAAGTCCAAGCACGCAAAACAACTTCTCATTTTCTTCATCTGCTTCCCCAGACCTTGCAGATCACAGAGGTGTCTTCACCAGTTACATCCCACAATATCCATTCTTTTTTTTATATTTAGCAACTCCAGAACATCCCCACGTCAAGGTAATTTGTCAGACCCTCTCCAGTTTCAAAGCAACAAGAGAAACTTGAGATCCCTGTGTGCCCATGACAGTTCACAGACTATCAGTTTCCAAAACATGCTCTTTGTGCACAGTCTGACAGCTGGAGGCTCTGCTGAATCTTTATCATGCCCTGAGCTCAATTTTCAATGCTTTGTAGCAGACAAAAGGAAAAGATGTCATCTAAGTGACAACAGGAGGATGGAAGAGGCTGAAATAAAGGGTTTCAGAGCTATGTTGCCTTTATCCTGATCAGGAGAATTTACTTTTGAGTCTCCACAAAAGATGATAAGGCATAAAGGATGTGGACATTGAACCCATGCAAGGCACTCTTTTCAGCTCTTAGTTTTCAGGAGCCTTTAGACAGTGCTTACTCTTGAACCACACATGGAACTCCAGCATCAGCTTCACCAATGCCATAAAAGATTAACAAAAAAATTAGCTTTTACTCTTCCTGACACCCAAATGCACAGTGATTTTCCATACTCCACTGGAAGTTTATGTTCAACTGTTTTTTCACTCTTTAAGGGATTTAGGACTCAGTCACAAGAAATAAAATCATGAAAGGGAAGGACAAAGGAGAAAGTGTGCAGGTATTGATACTCCAGACTTTCTGATCAAGAGACCAACTGTATGAACAACACAGACAATCCCTGATGGCAGAAACAGAATTCCATGTTTTTGTTAGGACCCATGAACCCCAAAGACCCAGGTGGGGAATTTACTCTTCTGATATCCACAAACACCTTTCCAACATCTTCAGCACCCTGTTCTCCCAAAATAAGACAGGGATAAAAAGCAAAGTCAAGAGCTTTTTGCATTTTAATAACCCTGCTCTCAAGCCATGTTTGTTCTCAATGCTTAAGTAAACCCGTATTTCACAGGGTCATAGCAGGCTCCCAGCAGTGCCTTTTGCTGAGGCCAATGTCTTGGTAACTGAGCCATAATCAAGTGCAGAGAGGAAAGGGTTAGATGATGCAGGTAATGGACTGTTTATTTCACAAGAAGTAGCTGGATGCTTTGCCTTGTGTAGCTTGGCAAAGACAGAGACTGAGCGGGATACGATTACTATCTACAAATACATCAAAGGAATAAATGCTGAGGAGGGAGGGGAGTTAGTCAAGAACAATACTGGCACAGGAGTTTAAGAGTATAAACTGACCATAAATAAAATATGGAGCAGAAATCGTAAAGTTTATCTTACAAAATACTTCCCAGTTATAACAGTGGGGGTAAAAACTTTAACTGTCTTCATCTGCTTTTATAACCCAGCCAGCCTGGCACCCACCACTGTCCTTGCACAGCAAAGAACCCAAATAGGAAGGCAGACTGAGAAACAAGCAGCTCTGAGATAAGCTGGCTCATTATTCCTTTCTGGAAGATACCACGCTGCCAGGCAGACAACAGCAAGACACAATATCTGCTCAGTCCAGTTTCAAAAGGAGCGTTAAGACCTCAATAAGAGGACAAGCATGTGCACAGAGAGCACGCAGCTTCCAGCCTAAGGCGGCTCCTCTCCCTGCTCCTGGAAGTGTCGGGACAGCAGCCTGAGGAGCTGAGCGTGCCCCTCCACACAGCCTCGTCTGACGCCGAGGATTCGGGGCGGAAAAGCCGAAGAGTTTGGACAGACGGCCAGGGGCTGTCATCCCGCCCTCGGCCACAGGGTGTCGCCAGTGACCGCCCCGGAGCAGCTCAGAGGGAGTCGCGATTTACACAATTCGATAGTAATTGATAATAATTATTATTGAGTGTTAACAAAGCACCAGTATTTCTTTCTTCCTTTTAAAAGCCTCCGTTCCTCAAATCAGACCGTTAATCAAAAGTCACAGCCTTCGCTTAGAACTGCCTAGCAAGAAAAACTGAAGGAAAAAAACCAACCAAATTTAACTATGCCACAACTTTTCTTTCTGAGCCATTCAGAGGTTAAAAATATAGATATTCTTTATTAAAGTCTCATTCGGTGACTTTAATCCACAGATTTTGATCATTAATACTTCATAACAATGTGAGATGTGAATCATATGTCCATGCCAGGCATACATAAACACACAGGGAACGACTGACTTGTATTTGTATTTCCTCTTTCAGCATCCAGCAGGTGCTGAGTCCAGAAACACTCACCACTCCAATGTCTTAGGGAAGGGGGATGAACGAACCAAACCCAACAACTACAAAACCCTCCTCTCTCCATCTCTTGCACTCATGTCTACCTCCCACAAACATTCCTGAAGCAGCAGTGTTCAATGCACATGCAATAGTTGCCCAAGACATTAAACCACTACAACTAACTTTGCTTTAAATCTGTGTTTCTCTGTTTCAAAACTGAGTCCTGTATTTCCTTAAGTATCCTGACAGACAATGAATAAACTAAAATCAAATCCTCTTACCTCAAAATATTCCTTCATAAGCCGCATAAAAACTCAAGTAAGTTAGAATTGCAAGCTGTATGTTTCTAAATAAGAAATTTTGCTTTCCCAGCTGCTTGTCCCTTCTGATTGCACAAAGGAATAACACTTAATTCCAGCTCTCCCACTCATTCCCATGGCAACAAAGATACACAAATTATTATTATGAAAAGATCCTCAAATTACTGAAAAGTGAACAATATCTGAAGCTTCCTATTCCAGGTACTGCCAGCATACAACTCCAGTTCACCAAGTTAAATTAAATGATGGGCTGTCTTTCCACCAATTTAACTGCTCACCAATTGTACAGCAATTTTGTATCTTATTTTTAATGAGAAGTTGAACAATGGTTTTGCCTTGAAATAACAGGCAGGGGAAAAAAGAAAGATCTCAGTAGTTAAAGCGAACAGCAGAGAGAGGTCCAAATGAAAAATTGTTAATCAGTTAAAAATACAAAAAAAATAAGTTTCTGCTGAAGAAAATAAGCAACTGTAAGAAAGGCTATAAACAATACAGCAAAACAATCATTTTACTTTAAAACTAATTTTGGATTTGCATAATTTACTTTAAGTCAGCATAAGAACTAAGAGTGTTTTTATGCACCTGCATTTTCACAGGTAACATTCAGTTGCGGTATTAAACAAAGAACCCTTTAATTTTGATTTTTTTTTTTAATTAGGTTTTAATTTATCTGGAAAACTACAGAATTAAAAAAAAATACAGCAAGTGTCCTTCTGTGGCCATAGTGCATTCTTGTATAAAACAAGTCTCAAAGAGGAAAATAACAGGGACTAGTAAGTTTTAAAATACTTGCATTCCTTTATCTGCTGCAAATTTAGTCTCAAACTAAACATTAAGGTCACCTCAAAACATTTTCAACAATACAACCAGTCTGACAAAAAATAATACAAAACTCTGATAATATTAACAATCTGGAAAAAATGCTTTCAAATTAATGTGAAAAAGGGGTGGTAAATTAATGTAAAGTCTGTAAAGGGTATAAACAGCAATACAGATGGTTTATATTGCAAAGGAGATCAGACTAGATAATGTAATAGTGCTTCTGCACTTTAACACCTGACATAAACAGAATTTACCAGACTGAAGAGTTTATAGCATAATATGGACCTGTTAAAATGGACAGCTGCAAACATTTATTTCCTGCCAATAGTTCTAAATTATTTTGACTGTTGAAAAGGCTCATCCTGTAAGACCTAAAGGACAGAAAATACATTCTATGCTGGGACCTTCAGAACAGCCTAATGGAACTACCCAGTGTTTGTGTGCACTCTGAGTGTGATTTTTACACTCCTGTACACTGGCTGAGCTTCTCCCTTCTCACCCCCACTTCCTGCTTTCTTCTCACTGAAATATTTTGTTAAAACTTGCATCCAAGTATCAGCCAAGGCAAAAACACATCATAGAAACAATTCAACCAAGGCAAGATTTTGGCATCAGACATCCTTCACACTCCCAGTCTAAAGCTATATTTATCAAAGCACTCATCTCTATCCCATTGCCCAGCCCCTCCACCTTCCATTCATTTCAGAAACTACAAAAGCACTGTCTCAGTCAAGTGCAGAAGTTACCTCCACATATATTTAACTCACGCACCCAAATTAAATGCAGGAGGAAATAAGAGAGGAAAACACACCAGCAAGAATTTATGTAACTCATTTGTGTTTAGCTCCTCTGTTAAAGAGACAGTTGTAGGGTCATGGGAAGGGGAAGAGCTCAGGGAGAAGTGGGTGGTGGTCAGGCTGGAGGTCCCTGAAGAGGGCAAAGGTGTATTTGGGGTTGAACTTCCTAACCCCACATGGGATTGGGCTCTTTTTCTGCCTTCCTTCGGTCCTCCATTGTCCACTTGCACCTGAACTGCTCTCAGATGCAAAAGCACACTCCAAAACCTTGCCAAGTCCCTGATTCACAATTCTCAACAATTCTTTTTAATTCTAGTGTGAAAGCCACTAATGGGCTTGTCTCCACACAGGAGAAGCTGAGCACATAAATCCATCTTTTCACTCCCTAAATAAAGCCAAGTCTTAGACTGTCTGCAGAGGCAGCTTGGTATCAACCCAGCTGAGCAGCAAGGTAGCGCTGATTTCCTTCTGGTTTGCCCATTTTTCTTTTCTTTTCCCCAGAAAAGCTTGGAAATACCATTATTTTTATACTTCCAGTAAAAAGCACAGCAGAGCTGGGAAATGCTGCCAGAAGGTAACAACCATCTGGTCTCTCAGGAGACCTCCCACGCAGCCAGGTACAGACCAGACCCCAGGGCTGCCCTGCAAAAAATGATGCAGTGAAAGAAAAAAAAAGAAAAAAAAAAACATTTAAAAAATCATCTTGAAAGGTTGAGAGAATTGAGATTGTTCAGCCTGGAAAAGAGAAAGCTTTGGGGTGACCTCATTGCAGCCTTCCAGTACCTGAACAGAGCCTGCAAGAAAGATGGAGAGAGACTCTTTAACAGAGCCTGGAGTGACAGGACAAGGGGAAACTGACTGGTTCAAACTGACAGCACCCAGGAAAAAAACCTTTACTGTGAGGCTGGATGAGGCTCTGAGCAAGCTGCTGGTCTGCTGGAAAGTGTCCCTACCCATGGCAGGGGGTTGGAATGGGATTTTAAGGTCCCTTTCAACCCAAACCATTCTATAATTCTATGCTCTTAAAAAAAAAAAAAAAACAAACAACAAAAAAACCCACATTTTTTTTAAAGCCACCTGAACATCATCAATCATCCCATGCACAAAAGAACTCTTATGTGGAAAAAAATTACTATATTTATTTCCAGAAGGTCTGAGACCACAGAAGAAACAGGCAGGCCCCAGGTCATGTCAATGGATGCAGGAATTCTGGGCCCTCCTTTCCCTACAGGGCTGCTCCCTGACCCCATAAAAAGATATTTGGAGGAAAGCACAAACAGCTACACCAGTCTTTAATTTTAAACACACAGAAACCAACATGCAAACTTTAAACAAGCACCACGTAAAATTAGCACCTAGAAACCATGGGATTTACATGAACATAAACCTGTTCAATTAATCCCCTGACAGGAGAAATTATCTTCAAGGAGCTGCTCTGCACACAAACTTCACTAAATCCGATTATTCTCTCAAACACCAAACCCACTGAAATTATTAGGAAATAGAAGGTATTAACTTAACTCAACTTACTTTTGAGAACAAAGTTTTTACAGACCTAAAAACCAGCATACTGAAAAAAGCTTGTTTCTGCATTCTTTCAAACATGTAACACACATCTAGGAAAAATTAATTTAGAATTATAGGATTATAACCAATACGAGCCAGTAACATAACACAGAATTGACAATTCCACTCCTTGCATCTTGTAGGAAAAGTTAATTCTGCAACACAGCATACTTTGAGATATCTGTTGATTATATAAAATGTAATTTAAGCATATGAACATCACAGCTTTGGCAGCAGTTTCTGTAACTACTTTTTTATTCAAAACCATTGAAAAGTTTCTTTTCCCTTTCTCCCCCCATGGGAGTAAAACTACCAGACAAAAAGACCCAAACCACAACTTCCATTTCTTCTTCTGACCTTTTCCAGATTCGTTTGGTGTGGGTTTTTTTTTTTTTTTTTGCTGTTTTAGACTGTTACACTTATTAATAAAGATTCCCATCTGCACCAAACATGAGTGAGATCAGCTGCTGCTTACCAGCATAACTTCCTAATACACACATTGTATTGAAGCACAGAATCATTAAGGCTGAAAAAGACATTTATGATCACGTCCAGACACTGACCCAGCACTGCCAAGGCCACCACTAAACCATGTCCCTAAGCATCACATCCACGCGATTTTGAACACTTCCAAGGGGCGGTGATTCCACCACTGCCTGTTCCCTGCCGGTGTCCCTCACCCGGATCCTTATCCCGGCAGCTCCATGGGATCCCTGTTCCCTGCCGGTGTTCCTTACCCGGATCCTTATCCCGGCCGTGTCCCTATCCCTGTCCCTGTCCCTGTCCCTGTCCCTGTCCCTGTCCTGGTCCCTCAGATCCTCACCCCGGATCCTTATCACAGTGGTGTCCTGGCCCCAGTCTCTTAGCCAGATCTTTATCCCGATCCCGATCCCGGTCCCTGTCCCTCACCCGGATCCTTATCCCGGTCCTTATCCCGGTCCCGGTTTCTGCCCCTTACCCGGATCCTTATCCCGGCCGTGTCCCGGTCCCTGTCCCTTACCTCATCCTTATCCCGGTCCCTGTCCCTTACCCGGATCCTTATCCCGGCCGTGTCCC
>VXBU01008198.1:1757960-1786313 GCA_013400315.1 Bombycilla garrulus
CAGGGACAGCGGGGACAGGGACAACGGGGACAGGGACAGCGGGGACAGGGACAGTAGGCACAGGGACAACGGGCATAGGGACAACGGGCACAGGGAAATGGGAAAGGGATGCGGGGCACACACTGCTACGTGGGCAGGGGTGGCACATGCCTCAGCACACAGAGCTGCATCCTCCAGGAGAGCAGGAACACAGAGGATTTTTTCCTAGGAGGGACCCAAACACGAAGGTCAAGAAGGTTAATTAGGTTTCCTTTTCCTTTTTCAGATTTTCCCGGATCCTTATATTATTTTTTCCAGTTAAACTTCCAAATAGTATTTTTCTCTTTTTTTTTTTTTTTACTTTGTTAGTAAAATAATTTATAATTTTTAAAGTAATTTATTTAATTTTGTAAAGTAATTTACAATTACTAGACTAACATATCCAGGCTATGAAAAGGAGGATGACATAACTAACATTTGCTTGTTTTAATGTTTTATTTAAAACTGCCCCAAGTTTTGTAATTCAAAATTCCTTATTGTGCCCTGACTTTACTGTTCAGCACTGATGAGTAGCATTAATCCATAACCTTGGATGTTATTCAGTGAGGAAAATAATTTATATGTTTATTTTCATAGCAGTTAAAATCACATATATGATCTTTTCTTATCAAAGATGTGAATAATATGAATATAATGGACAAATAAATAATTTCAAGACTTTTTTTAAACAGAAATATTTTCATTAGCTTAGTTTGCACTTCTGATTTTTAAAATTGAAATCTAAGCATTTGAGCTGACTATGTATTGTTGTAGCAAGATAAAAAAAGATTTGGCTAAACCAAATTACGTGGAAAAGTTACGTGGACAATGATCTTAGAGCAGTATAAAAACCATACCTTGTAGTTCAGTTTAATGTCACCTTAAAGCAGAAAGTCAATCAAAAGACTTCAAAACACTGACAATTTCATTTGTCTGTCACTAGCTGTGTGCAAAATTTTAATTCTAACTGCTCCAGTATAACTGTTATTTTTACTATTTCTACTTACATAGGTACATAAATAATGCATGTATTTATGTTCCACCAGTGCAGTGATCATTCTGTGGGCAGAGATGACCCTTTTCTGTTGATCACTCTGCGACATTTTGAGTAGAACATTAGAACCAGGTACTTGCATTCCTGAGGATGCACAGCTCACTGAACTCCCAACTGCCATGAAAAAAGTGCCCTTTTTTTTGTTTATTTTTGCTCCTTAATAGTTATTTAACAGTGCACTGAACACAGAAAAATATCGAAATACATCAAAGCACTAAGACCTAAATCACACATTATATTTTCATAGTAAATACCTTTCCCTCACTGTGAAGCCTCATCCTGCCAGAGCTGTTACCCAGAATTAAAGTCTGCTCACACTGGTGAGATTAGTTCTGAAGTTTTGAACTAACTCACACTTCTGAGGTTAGTTCTGAAGATTTCCAAACAGGAGGCAGATGATTTCACTGAAGACACAATATGCATTATCAGACTGTATTGCAAATGTCAGTATTACAATAGTATTTTCAGCTGGTAGTTTTTCATCTGAGTTTCCTGGGGCAGTTGCCACGAATTCATCAAATACCTTCTGTTCATTGTTCATGTGGTAAAAACAGCTGCAAGATCAACTGCAATGCCAGAGTTTACAGCCATGGAGTTGGTGCCCAGTACTCCCAGACAAGTGCTGTATTAACAGAAAATACCATTTTTTGCATAGCGCACCAATGCTGCTGAGTCACAGGGAACCATGGGTAGAGCTGCAGCTGTGGAGTTTTCCTCAGGAATTGCAGGGCAGATAATCACTTGTAACTCTTGACAGTTACTTTATAGACATAAAAGATATTTTGAGAAAGGAATCTTTTAAGATTCCCCACCTTAAAAGAAACCCAAGTCTAAACAGGTCTGAGTTTCAGAGTTATGTACTCTAGGCCAGAGATCAAGAATTCAAACAGCAAATTATTTAGACTGAGCATTTATTGTTTTGTTGTGTCTTTGCATCTACCTAATATGCCAAGGTTAATTTTGTGGCAGTGTAGTCTGGCTTCCTTTACCAACTTTTTCAGTGTAACGATTTGTAATCAGCTCGTGTGTGCATCGAGACAGTGTTACAAGCCAGGGATCAATGAACAGAACTCCATCAGCAAATTCCTGCAGCTGAAGTAGCAGAAGTTAATGTGGTTTGCTGGAGAGAGGGGTTTATTTTTAACATCTTTGAAAGGTACAGCTCACTGGTTTCACTTTTCAGTTCTCCTCTGTTTGTTGGAGATAAGGTAGAGCGGGGAGCTCACAAACCTCTCTCCAGCATTTTTTGGCATTTCTATCTGCACAACTTGACAAAATGTACAAGTGAGGCAATTTTATTATGACTGATGGTAATCAAGTTTTGGGATTTACTGAAGGCACTTCAATGCTTAATTGCCACTCAGTGCTGAATAAGCATTCAATAAACCAAAATCAAAGGCTGAATAAATTATATACTTTAATTACATATACAATAAAAAGAAGTTTTGGTTGCAAAGTCAAGTTGTTGGGTAAGGACACCATTTTAGAGGTCAGCTCAGGGTTTGCAGTGCCTGACTTCACATAACCTAAGCTAACTTCATCCTGCAGTAACAGAGCTATGTCTTTCATCTCCTTATTACAGCAAGTCTTAATTTTAATAATGCTGCTGTTGGTAACAGTGCTCACCATTTCTCATACCTGCTCAGGGTGCCAGGTTAATATTTTATATTGGATCCTGCTGAAAGCAAAAACCTGGACCCTTCACTGTGGGCTCCTCCTCAGCCTCCCCAGCTGTTTCCTGGAGCTGTCCCTAAGAGGCTGAGTGGATGTTCCAGGCACATTCAGCTAGGAAAACAGACTGCAGACACATATTTCTGTTTTCCTGGTCATACTCCCTACCTGAACAGCCCTGCTAGGGGTGTACATATTGAAATTTGATTTTTTTTATTGGCAAGAATTCCAGATTCTAAAGCAGAAAGATGAAGCTGGTCACTAAAGCAGGAGGTTCCTCCCACCTGGGGGGTAGCAGAGGGCTCCTGAAGTGCACAGTTCACCCAATGCATTCTGGTTTTTCTGTACTTGTACAGAGGCAAAACAGAGGAGCCAAGCTTGAGCCACTGCCTATCTTGCTGCCTTTTCCCAAGAACCTCAGTCAACCCACCCACGGGTGAGATTCCTGAGTGCAGAAGGCATGCATTATAGAGCAGCTCAGATCTGCTGCTCACTGCCTTTTGGGAGGGGCAATTTCTTGAGAAGGAAGATTTGTCAGATTCTACAGGCTGTACAGATTTTTGTTGGGAGTTCTCCATCTTTATTTTTTCTTCAGCATCTGATCTCCTTACCCCAGCTGAGACAAGTGCCACCAAGATCACTTACAGAAGATGGTCCCCAAAAGCCCAAGTTCAGCATTTGGCCACTGTATCAGATACGTATTTCAGAACTCTGATCCTAGAATATGGTGCTTGCATAAATACTGAAGTGTCTTGTATATCAGTTCTAAAATAGTCATTTATTTGCATTGATAGGAAAGAAAACACAGCACCAGAGGTTTAAAAAAGGTGCCCAAACAGGCCACTGAGTGTAAAGAGCCAGCCTGACCTAAAGCATTTTTCTCTCAACTGTACATGAGTGAGGTCAGTCAGCCTGAAGTCTAGACAATCTACCAACCCTGACACACAGTCTGTGCATCAGAAAGAACTGAACTGCTGCTGCACTGCTAATTACCATCACTGTGAAATCACTCTGAATGCCAGCCCCGTTCACTCTGTGCTTTTAGCACTGTTTTAGAGAGATTAGCAACTTCTACACCTTCAAATCTTATTAAAAATGATCACAGAAAGCATTATGTCCCATAAACATCACCTCAGAGAAAATATTCTCACTCTTAAAGCTGAAAGTGTCAATTTGAGTAAAAGCTTTATTTAATTTAGAGTTTCAGCATCTGCAGCTGATGTACTGCAGTCCATAGCAATGACCACTTAGCAATCAGAAGCCATTAGAGCATGAATAATGCTGCAAACAGTAAATCACCAAAACCAAATTATTAAAGTACCTGCTGCACACAGTGCAGCACGGAAACAGCTTCCCTAAATTTCCAGTTCAAATCTGTGCAAGTTAGTAGAAATCTGGGTCATGGTGTTCTGAAATTTAATCATTCTGTACGATGCAAACATGATTACATCCCTTTGCCTAACAGCATGAGGTAAGCAATTGCAAAGCAGTTCTTCATTACAGGCATTATTCTGGCAGCTTTCCCAAGGCAGTTGTGGGTTTGATTAGCCACCAGCACTGAACTCTCCACAGCAGGAATTCCCACCCACCTATGGCTCCTGGCATACCAGGAGAGATGAAAAAACGTGCTGGGTTAAATAATTCAAGGTAATTTTTCAACTGCCACAGAAGCAGAATATACCTTCTCCTTATGCTTGCTAAGCTACTGCATCAAATTAGCCTCACACATTTAAGGCGAAAAGAACTGTGAGAAAACGAACTTGGGGGTTTGTATCCATCCACAAATGCGAATCTTGGCCCTGAGCAGGAAGGAATAAAGACAATAACACAACTGAATCCAACAGGAGTTTATTACCCACGCGTTGCAGATGAAGTGAGACACTTCAGTTACCAGTCAATATACCCTTAAGTATTAATTGACAACTCAGAAAGTGTACAATGAGTACAAAATCATTAACAAGAGTATAAAACAAAAAGCTCAGATGTATTAATTTTTAAAACATCAGTTGAACACTATCATACAGCAACCATTATGTGATCCTCAACTAACTTAGGGCTTGCATCTCAATTGTTTTGGTTTTTTTGTAAATCAAGATCTCCAAGAGGTCAAGAGACTGGGTTACAACTGCATTATTTCCCAAAAGGCTGCTAATATACAGCCTTACCTTATACAGACAAAGCTGGTTTGTACTTTATCAACATTTCCTTTTATCAGGGAATGCAGCAACCAGAAAAAAAAATCTATATATAAAAAAGTAAACTCCAATACACAATATTTTATATATATATGTATCTATACTGTACTACAGATTTTATATAAATCAAATGTAGGCCAAATTTTGGCATAATTTTTAAGTGCATTAAATTTAATACAAATCCCCCTCAGACTCTGCTCTTACTGTTCCCATTATTTGTTCCTGATCTTTTTCAGTTCTGATACTTTGGAATCTAGAATCGTCTTGAGAGCTAATTTCCATTTCAGTAATATCACTCTTATCTTCCATTACACTTTCTAACAAAAATAAACCTGTGGGAAAACTTAGTGACTAATTTAGTCAAAGTTCAGTGACTAATAAAATTCTCCAACTTGATGGGAATTATTTACATTTACTAGTCAGTGTCTTTAAGGTACTATATCATCCCATGTACCCTCTCTTCTGCTATCATGGAAGCTATTCATAACAGGAACAGTTACTGATCATAAACTGCAAGCACTCACTGCTTCCCTTCCTTTTCTTACAAGGCCTCTTACCAACATGCAAGTAATTTCTGGAGCAGAATGGAGTGCAAAGAAATTTTTCTAATGTATGGCTAAATTTGTTTCAAAACCAGCATGTGATACTAGCTTTTTAGAGAAGACCTGAAGTGGTTTATCCTCTCTGCCACACAATATCACATTTTGTGTCCAAATTCAGCTTTCAATGCCTTTGTTCAGTATTGCAAGAAGAACAACGTTAGTGACCCAATTAATCTATCAATTTGACAAATATATTATTTGCAGTAAATTTTAAAACAGGCTTATAGATTTCTTTCTGAAACAAAAAGGCTACTTAAGCTTTCCTGTAGAATAAAGCCTGGCAAGAAGTCATTCAACTTCCTCCCACAAAAAAGTTAAGTTTCCTCAAAGTTGTTTGTAGAATACAGAAATAAATTATATAACCAACAAACATTCTACATTAGACCAAAGAACCACTCAAGAATTAATTACAGTAAGTTGAATCACAATACCCCAAGAAATCAATTCTCCTCCCATTTTTATCTGCTGACTTTATTCTGGGGTCTCTTCATTCACAGAATGATGCTACAGCGGGAGGGTGTTAGAAATGTGCAGCCAGTTCCACCTACAGACAACGGGCTTCCAAGTTAAACCCTTTAGCAATCTCATAAAAACAGGGCTAAGTGTGATTTTTAACAAGGAAAATCTTCCAGGAGCAAGGCTGTCACATTTAGAAGCTGTCACCTGACACCCACTGAGCCTGCTCACAGGTCAGCACGGGCTTGCCCTTCAGGCTTGCTCTCAGTTCGTGTGGAAGGAACCAAGTGCAAAACTCCCAGTAAAGTTAGCAGGAGTTTGACAGCAATGCCCCTCCATACCACTGAGTTATTAAATATCTTCTCTACTGTGTAAGAAAACTGGAATTTTTTATTGAGAAAGCAAATACTGAAACAGAAACAACTTTTAGCACAACAGATGTATTTACTTACAGCATGCAAGGATTTGTTTTTATATATTTTTGCAGTTAACAACCCTTAATTATTTACAAGTTCAAAATTACAATCTTCACATAAGCAGCAATTGCTTACAGAAGTTCTGGACATTCCCTCAGAAATAAGCAAAAAATGGAGTAACAAATTACTGAGAACAGTAACAAAAAAAACAAACAACTAATAAAAAAAAACAACAAAAGGAAAACTAGCTTCTAAAATCCAGACAATTTAACACTGTTCTGGTAAGAAAAAGAAATAAACAACACAAAAGCCACATATCACATTTGGAGATACCATTTTAAAAGAAATGCATATTTCTGTTTAGTTTTTCTTTCCAGGAGAAATGCTGTACATAACCTTAAAAAAACTCCAAATAAATAAACAAAACCCAACTCCCTTTGGTTTTGCCAATTTACCTTCAAGTCGCTCCCCCATCTCCTGGTCAGAGACCCAACAGCTTCACAGGTGATCACACAGGAAAAAGCAAAAGCAACACTTTTTTATAAAAATGAAACTTTTTTTCCAAAATAACAGTCTAAAACTCACCCAAGATGCAATGCATATGTCAGTTCTGACTGAGGGCCAGCTGTGAAAAAATCCTGCTCCTATGTTTTAAGGCAGTCTCAGACTAATTTGCATCTCTTCAGACTCTTGGAAAATAGAATCTTGTGTCAAATTATTCTCTACCTGCCTGTTGGTTTTAAGGTTTATTTCACACAATAATTTTTAAAGGAAATTTAACCTGCAGCTTTTTGTAATAAATGTGTACTTACACCTGGTTCTATAAAGTAGTACCTCTCTCTGGGACCAAGGGAGTTCACTAGCAGGATGTTTTTACACCATGTCATAAAGGGTTTCAAGCATACTGTCCTTCTGGACAGACATTTGGCTACCTCTTAAAGCTATGTTAACTTTATTTATAAAGAATTTGGTACCAGCTGGTGCTCACACTAGAAACATTTTTCATGTTCAACTCTAGGAATAGATTAGGGCAAAGAAAGTGCTTCAGTTTTATCTGCTGCTTTGTTATGCCCAATTCCAAGGAATCTTAGCTTATCAGTAAACAAAATTATACTACAATACAAATACTTTATTTGGATTTTTAAGTATTTGCATGTCTGTGATTCTTTATTCTCTAAAGGTATTCCTGTTGCATAACATTTTGTGCTAACTGCCCTCTCGAGCCTAATCTCTTATAAAACATGAAAATAGAAGAGTAGAACTTTAACTCATGTAAACTTCAGTGAAGTAGTTGCTGAAGGTGCTGTATAAACATTCTGATGGACATTTCCTGGGTAGTGGTACATGGAACATGACATTTTGAACTTACTCAATGTAATGTAAAAAAATATAAAAAATACATTTATGACAGTAGAATAAGCTACAGTGCAATTTTCCTTAGCCTGTTGAAAGCTCTGTGTGATCTTTTTTATCCACCACAGTACACCTCATGTTCCATTAATACTACAAGAGAGCAAGCACAGCTAGAAAATACAGCTTTAATTATGCTCTTTATGATGTAAACTTGAAGTTTCTAGAAGTCCAATATGTACCTTAAAAATTAGTTTTGCTCACTTACCTTTTCTGTGCTAAACTTTAAACATTTTTTGCTATAAAGTGTAAAGCTAGGATATTTAAGGAGAATATGCCCTAAACTTCAGAGAAAGTTATCCTATTATTTTTAACAGTCCTCAGACTAATTAAATATAATTGAAACTACACCACTTGCTTAGGGCTTTAAGCATAAGGCATTTTGTGTACATTCCCCCAGCTCTTTATTTAATGGCTATCTTGGTGTGCAAAGCCACATCAGTGGAAATCCCACTCTCAAAACCCCAGAAACCAATTCACCTTTTACTGCACATTCAGCATTGAACTGCAAAAGAGGAACAGACACAAAAATCAAATCCAGAAATAAGCACTGAAACAAGCTAACCATTTTCTACTGGGAAAGGTCTTTTCAGCCAAGAAGTTGTTTAACACACTCTCAGTTCTGAATATCTCAGTTTGAATACATTCATAGCAGTGCATGCAGGTTGCACTGGAGAAATGCACCAGAAATTTGAGTTTTTCACATCATCCAGTGCCAGCGTACCATAAACCTCGTCTCCTTCAAAGAAACTGAAGTTAACTTTGTATATCTACATATTAACAGCTTGGAGATATCATCTGCAACACAAAAAAATCTTTCTAAAATGAAGCAATTTGTGTCTGGTCAGACACTAAGACAGTGCTTCCTGCAGTAACTGCTCCTGACGTGGAAAGAACAGATCAGGCAACACATGAACAAGACAAAATGAAACAGAAAAAAGGCACATGAAATTACACTCGAGGGGAACAGGATCATGAAAAGCTCAAATGCACATAATAAAATCCTGCCAAATTTAGACATCACAAACTGTTCATATATTGACCACAGTCTTGACTGCTCACAATCTGTCAATCAGAATGATTATGACTTTAATTGTTACATTTTCTTATAACTATCTAAATTGGGTAAAAGTGATTACCACCTTTAAATATAGTATGTTAATGCATAAAAATACAGATTTTTCTAGAATAAGTATTATATTTTCTAACCAAATACCTAAAAGCAGTGGTCCTTTGAGATTAGTTTGGAATAATAAGTGAAGCCCATTTCTTTGCAGAATGGGGTGTTTTATTGTTTATATGTTTAAATAATTAATTTTTAATATCCATCCACGCTATAAACAATCTCCAGAAAAATATATCCTCTTGCAGTAACTTACAATACACGTAAAAATACTTACAAAAGGGACTATTGTTCATTTACAGTATCTTGAGCTCAAGGACACAATTCCTGGGTCATTTCATTTATGCAATTTTGATCAGGAAAAACTGAACATTCTGTTTAACTTGGACCATGTCAGCAACATGGACAATGTAACATTTTTTAATATCTGCCTAATTACATAGGATTTTCAATAAAATTAGGCATTTTTACATCACAGTATATATGGCATTTCTTAATTTAGCAACAGAAAGGCACAGTTATTAAACCATAAAATACAGTACCTGAATTATATATACTCTAGTTTTAACTACCAATGCTAATCCAGACACTTTTCTCTGTAAAGGGGGCCAAAGAAAAAGGCTTTTGCTTATTTATTTAGAAAAATTCAACCTCATTACAAGTTTGGTCCATTAGAAATACCTATTAGCTGAAATACCTTGAAGCAGGACTTCAGGAAAGAACAGAAGAACACAAATTTAACAGTCTATGGTCCAACAACTTGAATTAATTACCGTGAAATGACAAACAGATCATGGGTGAAACCTTCTGATTAGCTGTCAGACACACCTGCTGAGGTGTCAGTGTACACAGGTACGGGCTGGCAGCCATCCCAGATACATTCACTGCATCACACACACACAGACTTGGTTACAGCAATAAGTCCAAAAACAGCATTTACAGAGCTCAGCACTTCTCCTGGACTGATGCTCGACTGCCGGCCCTAAACCATCCCCAGAGATGTGCAAAGCCCTTTAAATGCTTTGCCTGCTTTGTATTGCTGTTAATAGGAAGACCCCGCTAAATCCAAGCCGGCCAGCCTTCCCTTAGCAAACTAGTGCACCTCTTCAAAAAGCAACTAGCTGAGTTCTCCCTCCCCAAAGTGCTCAAAGTGCATCAGGAAAGGCCAATGAAGTGGAAGAGGCAAGGAACAATAAACATGAGGGAGAAGCCAACCATTCCATAGGTGATGTAGCGATAGGGCAGCTCCACCTCCATACGCTGCCTGGCCCTGCGCACGTCGCCGTGCGGAACGCGGAACAGCCGACACGCCAGCGGGATGGTGGCTTTCTTCATGGCTACCTTGGTTAACAGCAGAATGACAACTCCAATCAGCAGCCGCAGGATGGCTTTTCCAAACACAGTCACGCTGAGGGAGGACAGAGACAAGGGCAGGGTGTGGGGAGCAGGGTCCAGCTGCAGCCCCAGGATGTAGTTGACGTGAGAGCCGCAGGCCACGCCGGCACCGCAGCCCAGGATCTGAGCTGTGTCTCCCCGAGACGTGCTCCACGTGTCCAGCGTGAAAGAGAAGATGCCCAGGGCCAAATGGAGACTGATGATAATTAAGGGTGCGTATTTGTAAGTTAAGTTGAAGTTGTCAATCAGATCCACAAGGGGATGGAAGACAAGCAGGATAAGAATGGCATACAGAAATCCAGCAATAACATCCTGTCGAAGAGAATGATTTGGGTTCAGCGTAACAACCATTTAAAAAAATCCCTCAAGCTACATTAGCAGGGATACAAGCCTAGCTGCTGTAGTGTTAGAAGCAACTCATGGATTCCTATATATTCCATTTTACAGGATTAAATCTTTCTTATGTTAAACATAAGGTGAGGAATTGATTTGACCACCTATTAGCTAATCCCCTGCATCCTGACCACACCATGAATGATGTTATGATCAAAGGTTCCTTCATCAAAGTTCTGTATTTTTCAGTAAGGCCTGTTGCCAACAGGGCAAGGACTGGTGGTTTTAAACTGAAAAAGGGGAGATTCAGACTGGATAGAAGGGAAACATTTTTTTCCAACGAGCATGATGAGGTACTGGCACAGGTTGTCCAGAGAAGTGATGGATGCTCTGTCTCTGGAAACATTCAAGGTCACGTCAGATGAGACTCTGAGCAACTTGTTCTGGCTGAAGATGTCCCTGCTTATTGCAGGGGGCTAAGACTAGATGATCTTTAAAGGTCTCTTCTAACCCAAAACTATCCTGTGATTCTTCTATGATTTTTTTCTGCTGGTAACATTGGTCCCTGCCCAGGGCCAGGGCATTCCAACCTACAGTCAGCACAAATCCAGCCCAGCTAAATACATTCTGCCAACTTAAGTTTGATGAAACAGCTCAACAGTGGCTCTGAGGGCCCGGGTGCCAACACACTCAACACTGGCAGCAGCAGCAGCTGGTGCAGCAGTCAAGGACCACTGCAGCCAGGCACCAGAGCAGCTTCAACTTCCCACTCCAGCTTCAGAATTAACAATGCTGTAAGAATGGGAACTGTTTCCAAATATTACAGGAGAGGAAGAGATAACCTCTGTGACTTCCTAACTGATTTTCAGTTTTGCTATAGTTTTTAAAGGTCTTTTCTTAATGAAAATGTTACTCAATTATTTTTTATTTCAGCATTAAATTTCAGTTAACTGGTGACTGATCACTCAGTTGCATGGAATTCTCTGCTACTTTTGTCACCTTCGTTAAATTCTTGTTAAAGAAGCATTTGACATCTTCATTAATTCTTGTTAAAGGAGCATTTGTGCAATCCAAGCACTACAAAGTGGCCTGCCCTCATTTTCAAGCTTATCAGCTCTTCCACATGAGCCAGGAGGTGGGACTTCAATCAGCAGAGTTTGTATTGCTCCAGCTTCAATGAATCATTTTTATTTGCTTCCACTAACTGAAAGCTTGATAGAAGCTCTAATAAAATTGACTGATATAAACATCAGACATGTTCATTTCAGAAGCAACAAAACCTTTCTGCTCTATTTGCCACCTACTCCCCCCAGACTTAGGCACTGCGGTTGACGTGTATTGCAGGCACCACATAGTGAACTCATTATTATTAGCAGTATTCCCTCAACCTCCGCAGAGGATTCAGATGTGAAACTGCAAAATAGCCCTGTTTGCTTGCTCACTATCTGCTGCACGACTTTGTTCTATGACATTTTGTGTCAGCTGAACTAGCAGTCCATCACTTCACGCTTGACAGAGTGGTTTTAGATTGGGAAGCCTCCTAACCACTGATGCAAAAATTTCATTTAGTTTTTCTGAGCTGCCTTTTTTTCCCATGCTCCTTTTACACTGTGTTCATCTACCAGCTTTTCTATTCCCTCCCAGACTTACCCTTTTCTGTCTGTTAGCTTTTCTTCTAGCACGTGACCCTCAAAAACATCTTTAGCCACCCTCATAAGTGGTCCCACACTGCGATTACCACTTTGTAGTGTTCTTTACATTGCATACACTTGTGTTTCAGTTTAGGGAGTTTTAATCCTGTTTAACAAGTGAGTTTGTTTCTCAAAGATGACAACTTTATTACCTGGTTTTAGAAACTCTGGTAAATGAAACTCTAGCATGTAGAGTGGCACTCTGAAATGCACATGCTTTGAGCAGCTGGCATGGAGTGAACTTTAACTGCCACTTTCTCATTCTGCAAAATTATTTCTAGTCTGTAGAGGAAAATTTAGTCTAAACTTTAGCCTAAATGACATTAAGCACCTGTTAAGTTTCAACTCAGTGGACTGAGTTTATAAAAAACAAGTATAAGTTTAGCATGAGAGCCACTTTGAGCTATTTTATCAATTTCTATGCTGAAGAAATGGAAGTCTTCTGTTTCTGTATAGTAGGACATTCAAAAAAGTACATCTGTATCTAATTATTGCACTGTAAAACCTTCAATGTGATAAAGTTTATAAAATCAGAACAGGATTAAAACAGAAGTTCAGCAGTAGATTAGACTGTTTTCTTACCAAAATTGAATGCATTCCCATATAAATTCGACTACAGCAAACCAAAGAACACCAGCAGAATGCCAGGATCAGTCCAAACATAAGGGGATACTGGTAGGGAAGAAAAATGCAGAAAGTGTATTAGAATTCGAAAAAAAAAAAAAAAACAAACCCAAAACACTCTATAAATGTTCTATAGTTAATTCAAATTAATGGCACTGATGCTTACCCTTTTCCTTGCCCTAGCCTCCACAGGCCTAGCAGAGCACCTTTTCATGAAATAATTGCCAAGTCAAACTTTCAACCTTCCCCTGTCTTCTTTGCATTCAGGAATTATGAATTTCAGTGCTCTGATCAGACTTTTTCAAAGCAATAAGGAATGTGTCAATCTCTGTAGCAGCTGTCTTGCCATGCTCTGATATCCCAAAGTGACCACATGGGCAGAGACAAGTGAGTTAAACTGTGCAACAGTTTTACACTGGGTGAAGCAGCTCCAGCACACAGCAGCACTGTTAGCAATTACCCAGGCAGAATCGAGTGGCTTCACTTCTTTCCTGAAAAGGAGAACTTGGAACAAAATTACAAAGAAATTAAATTCCTTCCTCAATTCTTTGCTTTAGAGCTTCTGCAATCATGGGTTCAATCTCCGGGCATCAGCATGAAACTCCTAAAACAGTAATCTTTTTTTGATCTTTCCAATCCCACATAAATTTCCTCCTACAAGCCACATTTGTTAAACACAAAAATAATCAAATAATTACTTCCAATTATTTTTGCCTTCTCACATATTTTTTTATTAACAATGACTATTTACCAGGAAGAAATAAAATACTTTGCTTTAATAAGCACATATGCTGTAGAGAAACATAGTTTTTTATCATTCTCAAGTTTTGGATAAAATTATTCTAATTTACATATTACATCACAGTAAGAAATACTTTCCCTGCTATTACAAAATGTTGTACAACACAGGATACAGCTTCCTTTTTTGCCACTATTCTATAAAAGACACAGTCACAAGATAAAATGGCAGGTTTCCAAAATTGCTCCACTTCCCACGATAAATATTTTCAATATAAGCAGGCAGCCTTGATGTACTCAAACCTAGAAATAAAATCTAAGAATTCAGGCAGTTTTCTTGCCCTTTCCCTTGTTCCTTTTATAGGTAACCTGAAGGGTAGAATATCCAGCAAATTAGAGAAAATAGCTTTAAAATTAATGGAGGAAGTTCTGTGTCCTCTGTGAAAGCCGCTTAACAGATTGTAAAGTTCCAGAATCAGTCTTTCAGTAAAAGGTCTGAGATAGGATTATCACTCCTCTGCATTTTTCCTACCTTCCCTGGATTCTCAACTCCAGGATAATGTTTGTATGACAAACCTAAAATAACTGTTCTCAAACTCAAGAGAAAATCAGGAAGCTTACATTTCACACAAGAAGCAGATTTCACAGTAGAACAAATTCTAAACGCCCAGCTCAGAGTTGTGTTCCATCTAGACTAAACTCTACTTCCTGTAGCAACATTTGTCTTTACTTCTATCACATTCATCTACAAACTGGATCCAAACAGAACTGCGTACTTGTGACTCATTTCTGACTGGAACCATGAAGGAACAAACTCTGTTTCCTGCCTTTCAGAACTCTGCTAATCCCGGGCAATGCACCAGCAGCTCTGTCACACTCACACTGCAGAGTTCTCAGATACCAGCACTGCCACAGCAGCCACAAAATCAGCCCTTTGGTACCTTGCAAGTGCAGCCACATCCCTCTGCCCCCCCGTGCTTGTCCCTTTGCCACTGGTCTGAGGGTGGAAGGAACACTGCCTGCCGCAGGCACACAGCCTCCCTGCACCGTGCTGCTCCACTCCCTCCCTGCCCCAGGACTGCACAAGTGCTGCGTGTGCAGGGACAGCTGCACCCTGTGGCCTCTGAGGCAAACAGGAGCTTCGAGTTTCAAGCTGTTTGGCCATCACTTGATACCCTGTGTCCATCCGTGTCTCCTGACACACGTCTGTTGTGCTTTCAGAGCCCAATCAGGGGTAAGGCTTCTCTTTAACAAATGAGTACTTGTCCTGCTCCTGCAGTACCTGACAGAGACAGAGCCTGGAGCCTTGGCAGGAAGATGAATGAAGGGCCAGGCTCAGCAGGGCTCAGCAGCTGTTGACGATACTGTGGGTAAAAGGTTGGGACTGGAGGAGGGAAGAGATTAGAGCAGCTAAACAGCACAATCCTGAGAAAAAGGAGCACCAAGGAAATAGTGACGTGAGGAGTCTTGTTTTAAGAGTCCTGAGCAAGGGATTGTAAATAACAGGGAAACTACAATAATTCTGAAAATAAAAGAAGAAATGCTTGCTCTCAGGGAACTCACAGGGGAGGAGTGTTTGAGGAGAAAAAGAAACAGAAACTCCAGCTCTGAGGAATATTTTGGAAAGATTATTTAGCTCTGTCTTATCTGACTCTAATTCTGAATAAATACCCTTTAAACCATCTGAGAACATGAGCTAGTTGACTTTCTCTGCAGCAAAACAGAGCAGAATACCTTGGGTTGAAAGCGACAGTTCAAGGCCATCTAGTCCAAGTCCCCTGCTGGAAGCAGGGACAGGTTCAACTAGAACAGGTTGCTCAGAGCCCCATCCAACCAGGCCCTGAATGCTTCCAGGGATTGGGCATCCACTGTGCCAGTGTTTCACCACCAGAAGTAAAAAAACTTCTTCCCTGCATCTGATCTAAATTATCCCTGGTTCAGTTCAGACCCACCACCCCTCCTCCTATCACAAAAGGCCCAAAGGAGTCGGCTCGCATTTTCTTACAGGCACCTTTTAAGTACTAATCACAAATAAAGCACATCCCCCTGTGCCCTCCTCTGCCTGTTTCACTCCTATCTTTTGAAGCAGCTACTGGCTTCAAGAATTCCCAGAACACCAAACTGGTAGCACCTGCTTAAAATCTGCCCTGAGGTGGTAAGACAAGGGTGTATTTGCTCCTCACACCTCGGGATACGTGCACAAAGTGACTAAAGGAGAATATCAGCACTCCCACACACGTCTGAGCTCAGCAGCATGCCGAGTCATACCACCGACAGGGGACATCTCCTGGATCCTTGTAAAAAAGCTGATGCCATAAACTAACTTCCAAATTGTTGCCTGCAAGGCTGAGGTACTAGCAAGCCTTATAATAATACTGTTTTATAATAATGGATTTCAAAAATCTCCTGTCCCAAACATAAATGAATATTCAAAGAAAAAAAAAAAAGAGCAGCTTTTACTAGGTTTTCTACTTAAAACAGGCACATTTTATGAAAGAGTAATGAGAAAATTTGAATATAAATTCATATCAAGGGTTCAGGGAAGAAAGTCATAAGCACTTTTTATCATGTTGAGTTGGGTCTCTACTTCAATGAGAGCTATTAAACAAGACAGCTAAATTCCAGCAGCTTTAGTCCCATGGCTCCTGGCATGCCAGGTCAGACCTACAGAGGCACAAGTGACACAAGATCACAAGTTCCCTCCTACCCTCCTCCCCATTCACTGCTGGTTTCACTCATTTGTGCATCAGAAGGCAGACTGGCATCACATGTCCTTCAGAGGAGGGTGTGGAAGGCTGTCAGAGATCACAGCTGGGAGAGGCAACATGGAAACCAGGGTTCATTCTCCCAGCTTGTTCTTTTTGATGAAAAAATTGATGTATCATCATTCCTGACCACATTTGGTGTCACTTTCAGTCAGATATTCGGGAGCAGCCCATTCTGGACACAAACATCTCAAACCCTGCCTCTGTGCCCTCAGTTAAGACCATCTTATGTATATCCTCAAAAACTCCTTTTGCCTCCATGGCCAACATGCCACCTCAACAATTCTGACTGTGGGGAACTTTTTTAAACTGCATACTGCTTTCTTTTTAATAAGTTAAAAAAACTCAAATCAATAAGCATGTTATTTAAAAATAATAAAAAAGTTAATTTTTCAACTTTACATACTAAGGCAAAGCTAGGGATAAAGCTGACTGAATAAACTACTCATTGTGTTAGAACTCAGTTTTGTTCCCATATCCAGAATCTTGTTTTAATCGAAGAAACTGAATTAAATTCATATTTGTAAAACAGCAGTGACACTACTCTTAGTAAGTCTTTGAGAACTTTATGCCCTATGTTTTTAAAAGAAAACTCCCATCCTATAGAAAATTCCACTACATCCTCCAAAACAGGCTTACAAACTTCTGCCTGGACTACACAAAAAACCCTTCCTTATCTTCCTCCCTCTCCTTGATCTTTTTGCCAAGAGTCTTAATAACAAAACCATTGTTTAAAAATGCTCATAAGGAAACAATCTGTCCTAAAAGCTTTGACCTAGGTCATAAAACTCCTTTTTTCATAAGGGAACATTATTAAAAGACACTAAATGCTCACTTTTTTACCTTTTTAAAGCACATTCTACACCGGAGAAGTTTCCAGCACCCACAAAGGATTCCAAAGTAACTTGGTAATATTTTCAGTGTTCTACAGTATGCAATGATTTTTTTAATCATATCATAATTCAGAAGTTCAACTTGAGTTTGAAACAATTATTTTGGACTAAAGTCCAGTGAAAGAATCCAAGCAGCACTTACAGAACCAGGTTTTTAATAAGGTATTTGGGCCACGTATTGGCAATAGTCATACAAAAAGCTATAATCAATGTTTATGGAAATGAGCCCAGCACCCTGGCTGGACAGATGAGTGCAAAAAGCACAGCAGAAAAATGATTATGTGAAAGGAGCAGAAGAAAAGGGAGAAGAGGATTGGTAGGAAAAGAGACCACCAAACAATAATTTTAGGAAAAAATATTTTTTTTTCTTTCAAAATGGGTAAATACCATTGGTTAAGCTACATTTATTATTTTCTCCTTTCTTGCACTGACCAACATTAATATCAAGAGACATAAAAACCTCAGTGTTACATGTAACCTCAGGTTACAAGAACCTTTTACAAGAATCTTTTTAAAATCCCAAGTTAAACTTTTCAATGCCAGTCCTGAAGGAAGTTGAAATATTTAATTTTCTGCTACACCTAATCTGAAAAGAAATTAAGAAATAACAATAGGAATTAGCTTATTTCTTTTCATTGCAGTCATTTAAAAAAAAAATCCTTCTCTGCACACAGCTAGGAAGAATCACTTATGGCTTGCTCTGTTTATGCCCCAATACCTAAAACTACATCTTTTTCTCCAAAATAGAACAAGGAGTGCTGTACATGTGTAAATGTACAATGGTACAACACACCAAAAAAAAAAACCAAACCCCAAAAAACCTGCTTGGGAAGTATTTCTTTTGAATACCTTTTCATGAAAAACCCTGTATCCAACCTTAGATCATTTGTTTTTACATGTTTTCCCCCAAGACCCTTTCTATTTAATTAGAGTTTTGCTTCGGCAAAACTGAAAAATATATTTAATGACAATCAACACATGCTAATAGGACAGGCTGTTGTATTCCTCTGGCAGAGATTCCCCAGTGGCATTTGTCAGAACTCACTGTGCTCTATCCAAACTTTTCAGAACACCTGCATCAAACAAATTTTTTCAGCTTCCTTTACAAACAAACTACAGCCACTGATATGGCCACTGAAGACCTTAAATCTCAAACACGTAAGATAAGGCCAATGCTGACCCTCCAAATCCCCATCCTCTCTCAAATCATTGTGTGGGTAATTCTGTGTTTTCAGATCATCCCTCAGCTGTGCTTCCCGTGCCACAAGAGTTTTTGTTTGACTGTTTAAGGAACGTGTACAAGAAGACCAATTAGACAAGCATGCACACATATCTCTGCCAATGTTTCTTCTCAACATTTCAGTGTTTTAGCCAAAGGCCCATTTGGGTTTCTCTGAGAGATGATGTGTCTCTTTCTGAAGGGACTGCACTCGTTCCTGCACACAGACTTTGTATATAAGAGATGGTTTTCTACGTGTAGCTTCCAGTTTAGCACTACATCCATCTCACTGAAAATGCAAGCCTTCCACCAAGGACAGACATTTCAAATTAGGATGTGCCCCTTTCTGCAAAATTCTCACTACAGCACTGCTGTGATTAGGCTGTTTATTCACTCCCAGTAACCAATTATCTCTGATTTCCAGTGGGGATCACAGAGTTCAGCCTTTTGAAATGAAAGAGCAGGCAGACAATTCTAGAGGTAATCTTCAACAGTGGTCAATCAGAACCACAGAGCGACGCAGATCTCCCCGAAATCCCAAAACAGATCCTGTCAAACCCATCTCATTTAATGACATCCATCAGCCTTGGCTGATAAAAGCCACGGTGCAGATGAAAGATTTGTGATGGGGAGTTTCACGTGGTACCACATAAGAGCCTTACACAACTGATACCACAGAGAGTCAAGAGAGCCCTGAGTAAATGAAAACTGCAAATGCAAAATACACCAGAGGGGCCATTGGAGAACAGATGTGGGTTTAGCAGAGGTGTTTATCCAGGTCAGCATCAGCGGAAAGGCAGCACTGGTGACAGGCTCTGCATATCAAACATTGCAGACAGCACGCAGCGAGGACAGTGCTGTCACTTTCAGCAGCACAAGCTGCATTGGTTAATACAGTTAAAGGCTGCTACTCATCAGCCCAGGCTCAGGGCCCTGCTGAATATCAACCAAAGTTTGCTCAGCGGCTCCAGTGAGGGTCAGCAGTTCCTCACTGAGCTCATTAGTGCAGAGCTCAGGAAGGAGTGCAGACCCATCATTTCCTAGGGCAGCTGCTGCTAGAGCCAGGCTGCATCCTGGAGGAGCTCTGGCAGAGAAGCACATTTTCTGTGTCCCCTGGCTGATTTGGTTTTTTTTTTTCTCCCCAAAATAAGCCAGCAGAGTTATGACACATTCAGGTACCATCCCAACTCAAGGATCATTTCTAATAAAATACATCTTGATATCTATTTGAAATCATCAGTTGAACATAATCAAACAAAATATAAAAAATACATTTTCCAGCAGTCTCAACCTGAGCCTTTGGAGATTTTGTGGATAATTAGCAGTTCACATTCTCTTCCTCCCCCCATCTGGGACATGATATAAGCCAGCTTGGCTCAAACTGTCACTATTTCAAAGAAAGCAAGTTTTCCCCAATCTGATAAAGGTTACTTTTTCCTACATCATATCAACATCTATCATCTCACTGGCTTTTAATTGTTTGCTCTCCTCTTTCAGGGTATCAGAGCTTCAAATGGGGGGGGGGAAATCAACATTTATAACATTCCCGAATTCTCATGAGTCTTTGACACAAGCTTTATATTTCAAGGTTACTGAAGTGTCTTTGAAATAAATGGTTCTCCCTGCAGAAATATAACATATTAAATAAATATGGATTATGCAAGCAGGATCAAAAGTTTCAGGCAAGCTCTCATAATACAAGAGGAAACTGAAAAATTCGGATACAATGGATAGAACAGTTAGCTATTATGAAAGCTACCTAAATAAGTAACTCACTTCTGTCTGAGTTTCACTGAATTCCCTCTATGCCCAAAGTCTCTAATTTGTGATAATTTGCCACAACCTCTTGAAAATACATTATCTCTGAAAATATTTTACTTGAACAATTGCATTTATAAAAAGCATTTTAGTTTTACAGTCAAAAATTCTTTTGACTATTATGTGAAAAGAAAGTAATTGTAACAGGATTGCTTAAAGGCATTAAAAAAACTGAAAAGCACAACCTCAACAGGTTAAGAAAAAACCCTACTGCAATCCAAACGGTTTTAAATGGACAATCTGGGCCACACCTAGAGAAACAGAAGCACGTTTTCTGTATGTTCTTCAAGAAAAAAAGACTCAAATAGATTGTCTTCGGTAGAAAAAAAGAACTATCACACAATAGCAGGAAGTCATAGATCACTGAAAGCAAACTGCAAATGAGCTACACAAGAAAGAGTCCCTCACTGGTGTAACATATCTCAGAGCAAGAGCAGCTTTCTTTGGTTTAGTATAAACTTCTAAGTGACAAACTCAAAGCTGCCTGGACTCCAGAGTAAAGTCCCCGCAGACAGTTAAACCTGTGCCTGGATTCCAGAGTCAAGTCCCCGCAGACAGTTAAACCTGTGTCTGCTTCAATTCAACCTCAGCCTCACTCCCCTCGGATTTGCTGAACCAACAGTCCCAAGATACTGTCCCATCACAATCAGGCTCTGTGAAGGCTCCTTTATAATAAATATATACAGAGAGAGCTTACCAACAGCTTTAAATCTAGCCACCTGCACCTACTGGTAAATTCGTAGAATTGCATAAAAATCATATTCAAAACTCCTTTATCTTTAATAACTTTCTAAGAACTTCTGAGGCCAGTCTTTTTTAACAGCTTTCCCAGAAAAACACAATTTTCCATGACAGAAAGATGTCCTGTAGATTCTACTCCCTTTCAACAGAAGTAAAACAGGGAGAAGTGTCAGATGAAAGGCTAACTCTACAGGTTAATGAAAAGACTTTTGACATGCCATTGGTTAATTACTGATTAATTTTTAGAAATAATTTAAAAATCAGAAGAGATTTTTTTTACGTATTTTGAAACGACAAAAGTTGGTTTCAGAGAGGTCTTTTATTCACAATTTTCTAAGAGAAAAGAATTAAAATCAAGACTCAAACACTCTGCTTCTTCATTTCTTAAGCGAAGTCCTACATGAATAACAAGGCTGGATGTTGATGATTTACTACCATGCATTCATGGTAAATATGTTTAGTCAATTAGCAGGGTGTTTCACACACTGCAGCGGCAGGGCTGGCAAACCATAGATCGAACTCGGTTCGTTGGCAAAAGCCCCATTTCACACCCTCTTTGCTGCTTCTGTAAAGGCAATCGAGACAGGCTCTCCCCTGCACACATGACATCGGTCTGGGCAAAGCTCATCGACTGCCACTGCTAAATGAGCTCTCCCACAGGCAAAGAAGCTCAAATCCAGTTTGTTCTTCCCACCGACACCAGCCCTACACAATCAACAAGCAATAATCAAATACACAGACTTTGATCATTTAATAAAAACAGCTTGGAGATTAAGCATCTCGGTGGTAAAACTTCAAATATTTATTTCAAACAAAACATTTCGTTTTATTTTGTCACAAAACACAACATTATTTTATATATATATATGTGTGTGTGTGTGTGTCTGCATAACTCCAGCAGATAATACTTCACCTTCTCCTAGCAAATATGAATCCCTAAGAGCTTCCTTTTGGGCACACGCATTTACCTTGCAGAAACAGATACATAATCTTTGGTTAGAGAGGCCAAATAAAATCTTGAACCCTTAATCATCTCATTCGTTTCAGTCACCCATTCTAGATGCTGAGATGAAGCCACAGTGTCAGGCAGCGCCAGCAGACAGCTGGTGATTGTTACCAGGAACTGGGAAGACAAGAGCTAAGCCCCTGCACAAAGCTTAGAATCAGAGTCAGTTCTCTCCACCGACATGACTTAAATCCAACTTAAAGCAGGCAGGTATTACAGTAAGGATTAATAAACATTAACAATTTAGGAGGCGAATTACTGCCTAACTTCTTAAATGTTACACAGCAAAACGCTGCACAGGACATTTATCCGGGCAAGCCTCCTCCCTCAGTCACTGCTGCAAGCGGTGCAGTGATTTAGGGAGCTGGATGTGCTTTCTTTGGAGCTGCTGCTGGTGCCATACTTCCCGCAGCCAGCGCCAAAGCACATGCCGCTGCTTGCGTAAAGCAGACGATCAACAGTGTTATTTTAACTTATCGATTGACCCCGAGTGCAACAGCCAGATTTTAGAGATTCTGCTGAATGAAGGTGCTGAAAATACCAGAGATTATCAGTTCCTGCTAATTATGAACACATCGATGGATTGTAGAACCTCCTGAAAGTACAAATACCAGAATCGTTTCCAGCTTGTGGGTAATGAAAATAAAATCGTTAAAGAAAAGGCTAAAGCCACAACTCAGTGACGCTACAAAGTGACTCGAAGAAAAGAAGGATCAACAAGAAGGAAGACATTTAGTTACTGGCTCTTCACCAAATTCCAACTTCGTAAACCCAAATGCCTGTAAAAATATTGGATGGTTATCCAAACTTCACCCAAATGGACGAGCTGAAAAAAACAAACCCTCACAAGAACAAAACGCAGATTGTTACCGCGAACTTTTCATGCGTGCTGAGCTAATCCCCAAAGCCAGCACAACTTCCATTCACTAGACAGAATTACCAGAACACTTCTCGTTACCTGAGCACTCGCTTAAACCAGAGGGTAAAAATAAAATAATAAAAGAAAAAAAAAAAAGTGAGGCAAGGAAAAAAGGTACGAACCTCACATTTTCCCACCCAAATTCAGCCACCTCCCCTCCTGAAGAGAAATCAGGTCTGCCACATCCTTACACGCCGGGGCTGGAAGGCGCACGATGAGGACACGGCGGTGCGAGCATTACCTGCCAGCGGCCGTAGCTGAGCAGCAGGAGCGCCAGGGGGATGGCGGTGCCCGACATGGCGTGGGTGGAGGGCATGCTGTACTCGGAGTTGTAGAAGACCTCCAGCTTCACCACGGGCGGCGAGGCGGGACGCGGCCAGCGGATCACATCCTTGGTGCACTGCCCCAGGTACATCACCCACACCCAGATGATGATGAGCCTCCGGCCCAGCCAGGCGTCCACATTCCAGATGCAGAAAGGGAAAAAGAGGATGTAGAAGAGCTCGTTGCCCAGCTCCGTGCCCAGGCTGAACAGATAGTAGAGGAAGCGGCTGCGAGTGGCGAACTCCTGGCTGCCGTCCTCCTCCTCCGTCAGCGAGTTTCGGCGCGGCCTCCTCCTCCAGCGCCGCGGGGTTCCCGCCGCGCCGGGAACGGCGCCGTTCCCCGTGGGATGCGCCTGCCCGCCCGCGGGGCCACCGTTCGCCACCGGCCCCCGTTGCTCCGCGCCGGCCCAACCCGAGGGCCCCTCCACCCCGCAGAGCCGCTGGAACGCGGCCACTTTCCGCGGGTCCTGCAGGTGGGCGGCCAGCCGGGCCAGGCGCTGCCCGAGAGACATAGCGGCGGGACGGAGGGCGGGCTGAGGGCGGCGGGGGGCTTCGTCTGAGGGACGGAGAGGGGGACGGGGGCTCCGCGGAAAAGGAAAGCCGCTCCCTGAAGAGAAACCCGCTGGAAGGCGAGGCGCCGCGGATACCGCGGGACTACCCTCGCCTCAGCCGGTCCCTCCCGCCGCTCGCTCCCTCACGCCCTCCCCGCTCCCTCCCTCACGCCCTCATCGGCCCCGCCCCGCCCCGCCGCGCCTGCGCGCAACCCCCACCCCGCGGGAAACGTCCATGGCTGCGCGGATTGGCAGCGACTCCCCCTCGGTCCCGCCCCCACCGGCGCAGAGCCAATCGGAGCTCGGCACCGCGCGAGGAGGTGCCCGGCGTGAGGCGGCTTCGAGCGTGAGGGGCAGAGGTGGCGGAGGGCGGCCCGTGCGGTGGTGCGGGGTCTCGTGGCGTTTTGGAGCACGCTTTTCCTTCTTATTCGTTATAGAAACACAAAATCAGTTGGAGTGGAAGAGAACTCTGGGATCATCGAGTGCAGCCTGTGACCAATCACCACCTTGTCCACTAGACCATGGCACTGACTGCCCCATCCAGTCTTTCCTTAAATACCTCCAGGGACAGTGACTCCACCAGTTCATTGAGCAGCCCATTCCAGTAGCTAATCACCCTTTCCGTGAAGAAATTCTTCCTAATGTACAACCTAAGCCTCCCGTCGTACTGCTTAAGATTTCTCGGAGCCTAAATCTGGTGGTGTAAGCAGTGCAGGGAAAGCGGAGGCTGCGAGTGGTCATCCCCCGGCGGTCAGGCCGGTTCAGCCATGGAGGCGGGCCATGGCCACGGGGCTGCGGAGCCGCTCAGGGAGGTTCCGCAGTGCCTGAGGCACCGAGTCGTGTCTTATCCCGTCTGCATAGTCGGGAGGAGACTCCACATCTCCGTGAGTGTGTGTGGGCAGGGCTGGAAGTTCAGCAGGACCAGGATATTTGGGAGCAGGTATCTTGCAAGTTCGCAGTTCCTGCGATTTCCATCCTGGAAACGCTGTGAGAAATGCGATCTCTGGTCACCTCTGCTCTCTGTTGCTGCTGCCTGTACTACAGATGCTGCTCCTGCGTATTTGTATCTTGCCTTAAAATCAGGAGGTTAAACAAGTGATGAACTGTTGCTTTGTGCCATTTTTAAAAGGGTGAGCAATATGACTCAAGCAACTGGTTAGCTTAATAGTTGTCTTAACCAAAATAGAAAATCTGACGTGGAATTCAAATAATAAAAGGTTGAAACAAAGGAATATGATGCAGATCTACAGTGTTTTAGTTAAAATAGCCATCAATACTGTTTTGAGGAGGTTCTTGACTTGGTGCTGCATGATATGCTCATTATACAGTGCCCACAACCCATACAAATGGAATTTCCTGCCATATCTCAAGAAAAAACCTGTATGACAACTTAGTTGAAAGAGATGATCTCTAAAAAGGTCCTAGTAGCAGGTTCTGTGTCCTGCTACATTTTTAGCAATGATCTGAAACCAGATCCAAACCTGCTGCTGCAAAAATTCAGCTCCAGGATTAATGGAATCATAAATAATGATGAGGATGGGGCACTGATCTATGCAGTTTGTGCAAGCAACTTGTTCAAACCTAGTGAATTTCCATTTATCAAACCAAACAGCTGTCTATCTTAAAACCCAAGTGTGGAGACCATAACTGGAAAATAGAAGACTCTGAAGGTAATGACTTTGAGAAGGATTTAAGGGTCAGATAAGTAAGCAATCAGATAAGGGCTCTTCTGTATGCTGCTATGGCAGAAAAGGATTAATCAATGTATAAACAAAGGAATTAAAAATGTTTATTTTACCTTTTATGTTTGACCTCAATAATATCATCACAGGGTAGTGCATACAGTGCTGGTTTTCTGATTTTAAGAAGCACATTGGAAAATGAGAGCAAAAGAATGAAGCAAAATGTTCTGGTGGTTGGAGAAAATGCCTTACCCTGGGATGTTTTAAGAGCTCAGGCTGTTAAAGTTATCTGGAAGAGAATTGGGAGGTGGCTTGATTGTAGTGTATAGGAACATTCCTGAGGGGAAATACAGGATATTAAAGGGTTCTTTAATCTATTGAAGAAAGGCATAATAAGAAGTAATGGCCAGAGGCAAAAGCCAGACAAATTCAAATAGGAAATAAGACACACATTTTTCCATGGTTAAACACCAGAACACATTCCCAGGAGAAGCTGAAGATTTGCCATCATTTCATGTCTTCTGTTGAAGATTAGATGTATTTCTGAAAATTAGTTTTTATCCGAGCAGAAGTTATGCTTTATTTTATTGGATGAATGCAGGTTGAAATCTGATAGCCCATGATAAGCACAGCATCAACTTGATCTACTGGGACCACTCTGTTTCAAATTTTAAGTGCCAGAAGCAGACATTTTGTTTATTACCATGAGCATTAGATTCAATTATTTTTTGCCTTGAAATACCTACACACCATAAAAAAGCTGATCTGAATTAAGCTTTTGGCTGCAGAATATATTTACTGAGAAAATATCTAAAGGTTTTGGCCTTTTCCTTCTTAAATTTACACTCTTGGGATCACTTGGGAAAAATTATTTTCGTTTTAATTTAAATCTCTGAAGGAGTAGATCCTTACAAGAAAATTCATTTGGTGCATTCTGGTTCTCTTGGCCTTGAGGCAATTTGACATATTTGATGTTCATGTTATGAAAAATTTCTTGTGGGATTATTATGCAGAGTGCTCAGGTAACTACACCAAATGAATCCTGATAGATTTCCTATATTGTACATTTTGTATATTTGTACGTGACATATGTTTTCATCATACAGCCTTAACCTCACTTGAGGCATCATAATATAAACAATTATATTACCAACAGAGGAGCTGCTGTTACTGAAAGAAGGATGAATGAAATAAAAATAAGATTTCAGTTCAGTAGCTTGGCAGAGAAACATGAACAAATCCATCCCCAAAATGGTACATGATCAGTTTTTCTGTCTTGAGACTGGAAGGTGTGCTGTCATTTCTCTGCCTTCTGAGAAATGCAAATGCTGCAAGAGGCATGTGCTTCCTAATTTACATGCTTCCCTGGCTCTTGGGCAGAAAATGCAAAGACAGGAGCTGAAAAACAAGCTGCTGCCTCGTTTGTGCATTTTCCCAGAGTTAAGCCACAAACAATCTCCCCTTAAACGCAGAACAAACTGAAATCTGTTAATTAACCAGATGATGAATTCTGGAATGAGATCTGAATAACTGTACAGGGGGGAAAAATCAGCGATTACAAAGCAAGACTTGTCTTTATGGTATGTGCTTGGTAACTTGAAAAAGCAGAAAGTGTTTGTGTGTGCGGCTGGAACTTGTTTACTTTGACTTTGAACTGCTAGTGTGAAAATGGCACAACATTAATACTGAGGGAGCTTTTAAATTAACTCTGTGCATTTTAGGGCAAGAAACGCTTGCAGTGGGCACTGCAGGAGAGGGGTGGGGTGTGCCCTAACGCTGAACTTGGACAGAAATTGTGTTTCTTTGTAGTATCTACAGAAGATGGCCCCAAGGCTGTTCTGGATCCATTTCAGCTCAGCACACAAGGGCTGCCTGAGCTGACACCCATCACATGCCTTTCCAAGGATGCCTGGCAAAGCCATGCTCTGCAGGCTGACAGGATTTGAGGAGACAGCTGTGGGAATCCATGGCAAATGAGGTGCAGAACACATCACACTTCCAGCTGCTGCTGTCACAGCCCTGCCCCAGTGACAGGAACAGCACCAGGAGTTCCTTTTTGAAGCAGAACATCTTGCTTGGCACCCACTTAGATGAGCACTGGTATTTAACACACCAATTCTGCCTTGTAAAACTTTTGACAATTGCAGACCAGTTTGTCCCAGTCAGCAGAAGCCAGTTGTTCCTCTGTCCTAATAAAATTGAAGGAGCAGGTGTCAGGATGTTCTCCAGGATTGGGAGATTGTTTTCTGTCATCACCAGAAATAGTGATCATCTTCTTGTGCCAAAGGCATGTAGGATAGCATTTTGTCAAGAGAATAAAGATTATTTCCCAGCATGAGGGAGGATGGAAAAGAGTATCCATAGAGGTCTGAAGGACTGCCTTCCCATTGAAATAATTACTCTAATGCTGCTAGGGTTGTGCTATATTATTAATGATGTTAAAGTGCCTAGAGTCAGAGGAAAGCTTCATCTTAGATGATTTCTGAATGTCAGTGAATAAAATGTGCTAACCATATCAGGTTTATTATAAATTTTCAAAGAAATTGATGAGTTGAGTGCCCAGATTTGAGGAGGCAATAATATATTTATTATAAGGTTTATTGTAAGTCTTGAAAAATACATGAGAGAATAAAGGAAAATGGATTTTATTTCTAATTAATGCTTATTGCTCTAAGCAAAAAAAAAAAAAAAAAAAAAAAAAAAAACACAC
>VXBU01008198.1:1786324-1815537 GCA_013400315.1 Bombycilla garrulus
AAAAAAAAAAGCCTGGGAGTATTATTTTAATTTGTTCTTGAGTATAAGCTATTGCGATAGCTCCTTGAAGGAGCTGGACAACTGCTAATGTACCATTACAGCAGTGGGAGAAAGAACAGACTGAAGGGTTTTCAGCTCACTTAGCCTGTGCTTGCTTGTTGCTGAGTCCTGTGCAGTACTTTTCTTAGTACGCAATTTTAGGTATCAAAATATTGTTATGTTGTTAAAATATATAATATTAAAATATTATCTCTGTAAAAGTTACTGCTCATGAATCTCAGTGATGTTTTTTTCAATGGAACTTTCAGGAATTTAGCTGTCTTTAGTAAAAATGTATGTAATGAGTTAATGTAGCACTTCTCTTAGATAAGGTGTAAGAACTATGTCATTCTGTATGGGCAAAAAAAAATCCAAAAATCCTCAGTAGTTTGGAAATAATCAGGTTTGGTTCTTGTGGGGTTTTTTAGTTTTGTTTTTTGGTGATGTTCTAATTGCTATGCTAAAACTTTTACCGTTGCAATAAAAAATTAATTCAATCACTTGATGCAATCTCCTGATTTCAATTTAGCATGGTTATGCATTTATTTCTGCAGGATAATGCTCTAAGTTGTGTATGCAAGAGTTTTTGGTGGCGGTGGTGTTTTCTAACACTTTGCCTGTGTTATTTACTTTGTTAATCTGTTGAATTGTGCACACGCAGTGCTTTGGCATTTGGGTGCGATAGGGAAAGGTCACGGGGTCCCTCAGAAACCTGATCCCTTGGCAGACTGGATAAATTCAAAGTGCAGGCCCGAGGAACATTGCCTTAGCAGTAGGACCATGAGCACCAAAAGCAGAAAGCACAGGCTTTGTTTGAATAGTGGGTGTTTTGCTTCAGAGTTAGCAGCTTGGATTTTGCCAGGAATGGAATCAGCTGGCTTCAGTGTGTTGCTATTTTAGCCCAGGGTGGCACAGCAGCACATGGCCTCACGTCACAAGATGGATTTCTCATTATACTGCTGCCTCATTTAGATGAGAGCCAAGTGTGCCCATCACTCCAGAGTCTGCCCAGCTGCTTGGGTTGGTTTTGCTTTTTTTTCTCTGCATGTTCTGAATTGGCACATAATCCGGGAAAGGCACAGAAGTTTAGTGACAGCATGGTTGTATGCAGATGCCAGGTGTGCAGTGCTGTGATTCAGTACAGCGAATAAGAAAGTTGAAAATAAGTAATAGAAGGGACTGCAGTGATGGAGTCTCCTCTCTGAAGTTGTTCTAGGAATGCAGTTGTTATAGTCTTTTCTGTGAACTTAAATCCACGTATTTAACCCTGTCACACGCCATCTCAAACAATTCAGATAAGGTGTCATTATTTTAAGGAGTGTTCCTGTTGTGCTAAAAATGAGATTATTCCATTTTCAACATTATCTTAAAATACACTTATCTCAGTGTCTTACAGTTCTTAATTGGCAACACATCAGAACAACTCTGTGAGGGAGTGGAGCATGTGATTACCACCCCCTTAATTTTACTACCGAGAAAAAGATACTGATTTGGTAACAGTTTAGTTATACTTCCATTTCTTCCATTTTCCCATGTTTCTGTGATTTTAAATTTTTAATTCAGTGATGTGCTGGCTGTGTGCTGAGAAAATGTAGCTTGTTTATTTTTTTCCCTGTGGTTTCTGAAAGAGTCTAACAAATCCTAAAGCAACAATAAACCTCCTCATACCAGGATTTGGAATTGAAAATAATTAAATTTGGGGAGATGGGGGAGACATTGGTTGCTTTGTAGGTGGGCAGAGTACATTTATTCTTTTTCAGAAACACAAAATTAAAAAAAAATTTAGAAAAAGAGGAGGAGGTTTAGGTTCTTGCTTTTTCTAAACTTTGAGCTAAAAATATCCAGTTGTGGGTGTGAAACTCTCATTTCTGGAAGTTGTTTCTTCACTCTGGCTACCAGGGATTAAATTGTAGAAGTGCTTGTTTTCACACAGAATAACTGACTGTGCTTTCATTCCCATACTTTCCTTTATTATCCACATTTTCCTGTGGAAGGGGCAAGTTGCCAACTTGTGCCTGCACGTGTTTGGGTGCCATCACTGCCTTATTTTATAGCTATATTTTATTACTAGCAAGATGGCAGAAGAGTGGTAGAATTAAAAAACCCCAAACAACCAAAACTTGTGCACAGCCCTTCATCAACCTGGAGCCCAGAATTAGAGGGTTCCCTCTTCCACACATTGTCTGGATACCATCCTTTCAGCCTTTTTATCCCTGGAATTTATGCAGATCCCTTAAAGATCCCTGTGCTTTAAGAAAAGTGCAAATTCTTGCACGCTGACTCCCATCAACTGCAATTTCTGCACACTGGACTGAATTTTGTGTGCAGGAGTGGCAGTTACATCCGTGTCTGAAAGCCAACTGTGCTGCAGGGGCAAACACCTGCTGAGAACTCCTGGGAGCAGGAAGATTCTTGTTGGAGCACGCTGAGAGCAGCAGGGATCCCTCTCCTGCTTCCCCAGGAGCCAAACCCGCTCACTGATGGGACAGTTCAAAGGCCAAGGATGAAAACAACCCTCGATCAGGCATCACAGAGTTCAGAGGGCACCTAGGAAAGTGATCGCATCTAGGAATTAGGAAAAAAAAACCCAAAACCAACTAATTTTCAAGAAACTAGAGGCATTCTGATTCCTTGGACTCATCAAAGACACGCACACCGCACCACAAGAATGGGAAGGAATTCATGGGAATCAGCCTGAAGAGCAGGAGCAGAAAGTTCACCACGTGGCATCCTATGACATGAAAGGGAGGAGCATGTTCACAACTTCTCATCAGGCTCAAAAGTTCATGTGTAGGTAACTAGGCAGGGCATAGCTATGCCAAATAAATCCCTAGGGAAGAAGGATTTGATATGCTGGGAGAATCAGGATGCAAAGTAAAGATGTACAGCTAAGGGGGATTTGCCTTTGCATTCACAGATGTGTTTTTTAGTCAGTTTTGGCCTTTTTTTCTTGGAAGATTGTAAATTGCCAAGATTATGAAATGGAGCAGATTCATGTCCAAGGGTGTGTCAAGTTACTCATCCTTCGAGTAGGAGGAGTGAAAGCTTCCCTAGGGTCCTTTCTGACAACATTTAATCATTTTCTATTCAGAGCAGGGAAAGAACCACAGTTTGGGAAATGTGTTCATAATTCATGGAATCATTCACTGGAAAAGGCAGATACCTTGACAGACAGACAGACCAGATCTACAGGCAGATGAGAGAGCTGTTTGGAGCTGGCTGATAACAAGCCAAGCATGGGGATGGCTCTGAAACTCCATCCCACACCTTAAGCAGGACTAAAAGGGAGATACCTTGAATTCAAAGCAATACAGGATCTACTGCTGGTAGTCAGCTATGACTACTTTTATAAATAATTGGATAGCTGGCACTTTTTTACCGGATAGGATGACCAGTTTTGATAAAAATGCCAAGTGGTCAGAGCTCTTGCCAGAGAAGGACATTTCTAAGCCCTTTTAACAATGTGATAGCCAGCATTAATTCACTCTCATTGTGGTCCTGTTAGCTGCAGGTGAATTGAGAACATCCATGACATTGCCAGGAACCATTTTTTTTCAATCTGCTGAAAATGCCAGCAATCCACCTCCATCAGTCTTCCATCTCCGGAGTGTTACGTACTCCCAGTGCTGGGGAGGTTCTCAGGAAAAGGCCAGGTGTGCTCAGAACAACTTGCCTGCCTTACTGCTGCACCCTTTTTCAGGTAATGCAACCCGTGCATCCCAGGGCGATTCAGAACCTGTATGACGAGTATTTGGGATGGAGACGGCAGTTCTGCCGGCTCTCGCTCTCAGGGTAATGCTTGCTGCTCTTTCTAATTACACAGAAAGTGCTCAGAATTATGTGTCACAGAATCACAAAATATCCTGANGTGCTCTTTCTAATTACATAGAAAGTGCTCAGAATTATGTGTGTGTCTGTGATATTTCACAGAATCACAAAATATCCTGAGCTTGAAGTGACCCACAAGGATCATCAAGGTCCAACTCCTGGCCCTGCACAGGACACCCCACCCCGTGTGCCCAAGAGCGTTGTCCAAACACTTCTTGAACTCCAGTAGGTTTGGTGCTGTGACCATTTCCCTGGGGACCCTGAGCCATTTCCTCAAATGTAAATTAACCCTTAAAATATCATAATAAAGTAAGTAATTAGATGTTTGGGGTGGTGAGTTAACATACATAGGGTTATGTGACTTGCCCTCCAACATCCAAGTCATTAAATAAATGCACTGTCATGATGGACAGGTTCTACAGTGTTTACTTTGGGCACCAGACATGGGACTCAGATAGATTCATGTGGCCAAGTTCAAGAAAACAATCTGTCTTCTAGATACCTATCAGGGAAACTGTTTTCTGCTGTGGCAGCTGTTGGAGCCTAGAGATATGTAAAAATTCCTCCCATCAGCTGTCCTGGCAGTTCCCTAGGTGGCTAAACTGGGCTGCACAGGTGTCAGTGATCAGTAGGGCCGGGCCCTCAGACCGGTTCAGGAACACAGCAAAGGCAGGACTGTATTCCACCTGGATCCCTGGAGAAGCCCACTGTGCCACGCTCACTCAGAGCCTTGTGGCACTGAGCCAGTGCCATTCACAGAAAAACCACTGGCTTCTGTGAAAAGGGTGAGGGAAGAGAAGCAGCACAGCTTCCTTTCCATAATATCTTAATAAATGCAGTCAGCTAGGGGTGTGGGAAATCTCAATTCAGTTTCATCTTGGCCTGATGGGATACAACCCACTCATGACTCAGAAGGCTGCTGTAGCCACTAGGTTATGGCATAATCCAGGGCATTGTGTCTTCCATCTCTGCTCCTGATTTTAAGACCTCTGTCAGAGAAATGGAAAGAGATCTAGCATTGCAAGTAGTTCTGTGGTTGGGATGTCGAAGATCCACATTTGATGGAGCTTCACTGCTTTGACTGAGGAGAGAGCAGAGACTTTTGATTAAGTGTTACCTCCCCAAGTACTGGGAGTTGCAATTGGAGGCCCCCGATGTCCTGCCCTTGGAGTTGAGTGGAATTAGTCATGCAAACAGGTCATGCAGCCGTAGGCTTGGAGTCAAGATATGTAAATGGCCAAGAATACAAGACTGCTGATTCACAGAGCTGTGGAGGAACCATGCTTGAAGCATAACTTGAGGATGCAGCAGCTCGGTATTTGTTTGCCTGTATGTCTTCTGATACTGCCCTTGTGATCTGCTGTGGCTTCTGAAAAGAAACCAATAAAAGATGATGTATAGTAGGAGAAGCATTTTTTTAAAGCAGTTGTTCATTTTGGAGGCAGCAGGAGACTGCGTAACTTTTAGATCACTGTATTTTAGAGAAAAAAATATAAATATGTTTATAACATCTTTATGGCTGGAGGAACTTGCAATGTAGGTTCATCAGTTAAGGACCTAAGCATTCTAAGGATCGTGTAGTTATACACCTTTGTTGTATTAGAAATGACAGTGCTGATGAAAGGTCTTTTCAAACCAGCTTAGCTAGACAACAAAGGAAGATAAAACACTATTCATGAAGGGGCTGGAGTTGTCACACTCATTTTGTCTTAAAATTTGCAGGTTTTCTGGCTATTCAGATTTTTTTTCCTATTTCTTCTAGGCTCTAAGTGCTCATTTTCTGGAAGTGCTGTCCCCCTCTGTATGACATGTATGTGTGCTCATACACCTTTTTTATTATGCCTTGCTCTCATTAGCGCTTCTCTGAATTTGTTTGGTTGATACTTCACCCACATGTGCAGTCAGGAGAGCTCTTAAAAGTCCCTTTGGCTTTGTGTGCATGGGGTGGCTGGCAGAGCTTCTGCAGCCACAAGCTGTACAACCACTTCTGTCCCACTCTTTAATCCTACCAGCACCAGTGGAGTGCTCACACTTCTGGTCTACGCTGGTAGCATCAGGGTCATGTTACTATATTTCATATTTTTTTCACCCTTTAAGTTCCAGCTGCAGAAAAGCACTGGCAGAGTCCTCCTGACAATGCCAATAACGAGAGCATAACTGGATTTGTTATGGAAAAAAATAAACACTAGACAGAATCCCTCCCTTAGCAGAGTAATTTCTTTCTTGGATATTGCTTGTAAGTCCTACACAGGACAGGACTCTTCCTCATTTTTCCTTATGAACTTGGACTTCATTAAGAAACTGGAGACACAGGGTGACACAGTTGCTGGAGAATGTATCATGTGTCCCTGGATGAGTAGACGATAATTATCCAATATCATTTACAAAACCAAATCATAGACAAAGCGTAAGTAAAGCTTCCTAGATACAATCACAGGCTTCTGCATATTATCTGGTGTGTAAATAGAGCTTACCCCTCTGTCCTAGAGAAATTTCCAGCCTCTGAGTCTTCAGGCTTTGGCATTCATGCCAATAGCAACACATCCAAAGAATTAATGTGGAGAACGAGGCAAACATGGTGTAGCAATGACTAAGACTTACTTCAGATATAATAAGAACACCTTCTTTGCCTAACAAAATCACCACCCTCCAACAAAACCCTCACTAAAATGGGACCAGGACTTCCGTGTCCAGAAGGAAATCACATGTAAATGATGCAAGAGATTGGTCATCATCATCATCATCATCATCATCATCATCATCATCATCATCATCTTGCTGCTATTGCTTACCATGTCCAGTGAAACCCTGGCAAAGTTCACTCAAGTGTCGGACCCTACTGTTTAACTGTAAGACAACTGCCTGCAACGCTTTTGAAGAAGAATGAAGATATGGCAAGATTTTTTTCTGTAATTTAACAAGCTGGTTTCATTTTTGAAACAAGTGCTTGGAAAAGCCACGTGTCAGGCTGGTGACACCATCTGCCATCAGCTGCAGCCCAGCAAAGGCTGTGTAAAGCCACATCAGGGAGGAAGGGCAATGCTCAAGCCAGGAAGGCAAGTCAAGGAGGTCAGGGCAGAATCAGGCACAAGGCCAGGCAAATCCCAGCCTGGAGGAGACTTCTCACAGCTCTTTTCCCTGCAGTCTTGTCCCAGGTTACAGAGCTGGCCCTGAAACGGGCGCCAAACCCTTTGGAGCAGAGCTGAAGGGTGTGCTGGTGCTAAAACATGCCTGACACTGTAAAAACTAAAATGCAGTTGAATTTGTTAGGGCATGCAAAATACTTGCAAGAAAACCTCAAACCAGCATAAATTACAAATCTGAAACTCAGATCAGATTCTGTGTAGGCCTGTTTAAGTTTTATGATGTGTCTCACTGAACCTGAGCCATGCTTTCAGCAAGTCTGGCTTGAGTTATATATTTTGGTTTAAATGGCTTAAAACCTGAAGTTTGAAAGGTTTGTGTAAATAGCCATTTATAGCTTTCTGGTTTCAGCAGCTTTTTTGCCTACATACCTTTGCTAATATAACTGCTGTTTTCACACAGAGGTGGAGGAACCCTGCGTGCAAGAACCTGGGTGGCACTGAAACAAAGACCTTAGAAAATGCCACCTTTCACTTTAAGAGGTATTTCTTACAAGGCAGTCTGTGTAGGTTTGCAGCATGAAGTGATCTCCAAATTAAAGGCAGTCACACTATTCTCCCAAGTGTGTCATAACAAAATAATACCTCTTTGTAATACCCCACCATGAAATGTTTCATTTCCAGTAAAGATATTGACCAGTGCTGCAATTCTGCAAGGTATCATCTTTATGCATCGTGCTAACACATTCCTTTGAAGTCACAGGGAAGGCACTCAGTGCTGGAAGTTGAACATGTTTTAATCTTGACAAGGTCATAAAATGTTTGGAATTAGTTTTGAAAAGCCTGTGGGCCTACTGCTAATAGAATTAAGATGCAGCTTCCTTTTTTAGTGTTGAAATACTCCCTGTAAAGATAATAAGTAGATTGAAATGTAAAGAAATTATTTAGGTGAACGTTGATAGTTTTTTAATAGGCCCGCAAGGCTCTCTTAACTCCAAATAAAGTCAAGAGGAGCCAGAAGTCTTTAACTCCTCTGTAAGTAATCACATTGTTAGGCAGAATAAACCTTATCAAGTCCTTTTTCCTCCCTGTGCTTCTGTACCAGCAACAGTGAAATCAGGACACTGATTTCCTTTGTAAGTCAACTGGTGGGAAGTGCCAAAAAAGTGCTATTGCTATCAATGCAATGAAAACCTGCTTTTGGGAATATTTTCCATGTACCATTTCAGATGCAGGATCTTTGGCACTCATGTTGAAAAGTATTATTACATTGAATCCACTGATGTTTCCTTACCACAAGCAAAGGTAAAATAAAAAAATGAAAATGTAAGGTATAAACTGCCCATAAGTCCTTGAAAAAATAAAATTGATACTTTGAAAAAGCTGTTTTCACATTCTTTCCTGTGTGGTCTAACTACAGTCAAAATAATTGAGACTATTGAATTTTAACAATATTTCTTTGTTGTGCTGGAAAATGGATGTCAAAGTATAGCAAAACAGTAAAAGCATCACAGCACAGCATGCATGTGTCCCGTGATTAGCACAGAACTAACAGAGGCTTAGAAACCAAGAAGATGATGATCCTGACGATGGCAAGAGAAAAGCTCTGAAGAGGAAGACCTGACAGAAATGCCAGCCCTGTGGAAAGCATATCACACCCTCCCATGAGCCATGACTTTTGTAGTGGGTATTTCCAAGCACTGGAAGAAGGGCAGGGCCCTTGTGGGCAGGAGGTGGCTCTGGATGCTGGGCACAGCTGGGAGAGGTGTCCAGCTGCCTCCCTGAGCAGCCCTGGGCTGTCCCTTTGATGTCCCCATCTGGGTGCTGCCTCCTCTGCCAGGCTTGTGCTCACTGAGAGCCACCCTGCTGAAATCCCTGGGTGCATCCAGACCTGCAGCACACCAGGAAACAGCTCTGGCACAGACACTTCAGCTCTTGCTGCTCGTGCACCACAGCTGTCTGCTCCAGCTTGTGGGCACAATGAGATAAGAGGAGATGACAGACACTCATGGAGGGGAGTGTTTGAAAAACCAGTGCAGAGCTGGGATCAGAGCTTGTTTCCACAAGGACTCTTCAGCCACATGAATAATCTCCCTGAGGTGAAGAGGAGGAAATAGAGCGTTTCACCTGAAAAGATGTCTGTGTAAAGAGCAGAGCTGACAGAGGAGTAAAGAGTTTGATTTGAAAAAATAAAGTCACAGGACAAAATTTACAGACTGTTGGCACAAGGAGGGGAGGCTGCAAAATGCCTAGCTGGAAGAAGCTAAGGAAAAGACATGGAACTGTTTTTAATTACTCTGTCTAGGAGAAGATTATATAGAGATTAAGGGAAGTGCATGTTTGCAGAGATAATACATCTTGAGGGACAGCCAAGAGATCAGAGGTTGTTCAGAGGTTTACCACTCGTCCAGTGCTTTCAGCAAGTGAAGCCACAAATTGAGGCACTCGCTGGCCAGGAAGCACTGCCAGCACTCACAGGTTCAAGTTGTGCCAGGCCAAAGCAAAAGCACAGATTATGATGCCTCTGTCTGAGCCTGAAAAATCAAAACTTGATTTTGATTAAGATAATTGTAACCCAAAGATCAGCTTAGACATGCACCTACACTGAGATAACACAGACAGCTCTTGCCCATGCTCTGTGCCCACCAAAAGCTGTGTTCCTGCATCCACGTGGTGCCAAGCTCCAGTAAAAAAGCCTCTGGAAGCAGAGTGTATTGACTCTGAATCAGCACCAGGCTCCTGTGCTAACACAGTTTTTAGTTGGATTATACCATGGACACTTATGCTGTATAAAGGTGGCTTGAAAGGTGCTTGTATAATGAAAAAAAGCAGCACATATTCCTAATTGCTTTATTTATTCAGTTGCATCACTGCTGAATCACAGATTCATTTAGGGTATAAAAGACCTCTAAGACCATCGTGCCCAAGCTTTGGCCAAACACCACCTTGCCAATTAAACCATGGCTCCAAGTGCCAGTTCCTTGAACACCTCCAGGGATGGTAACTCCACCATTTCCTCAGGCAGCCCATTCCAATGCTTAACAACCCTTTCTGTGAAGAAATTCCTCTTTTTGTCCAAATCAAACTTCCCCTGGTGCAGCTTTTACAATGCTCAGTTTTCTCCAATAAATTTAACTACTCTCTTCCACTTCCCTCAGAAATCCAGGGCCTCTGGGAAAGCTGTGTATTGAAAACCAGCTGGTGTAAAAAGCTGGCTGCTACAATCAGTGCTGGGACTTGGATCCAAGCAGCACAAATCAGGACATAGCAAGAGCACGCAGTGCTGCACCAGTGCAGAGCAGCTTCAGGTGTGTTTTTCTCAACCTCTTGCCCAGCTGTGTCCATCTTTGCTGAACATCTGGAAATAAGAACCAGCTTCACACAGTATTCCAAATGAGACTCTCTGCTGCTTTCTAAAACAGGAGCCTTCTCCAGCCTTTTCATCAACAGTTGACCTTCCTCTTTCAGATCTTACCTCCTGTGTCTTAAATTAGTTGCAGGATTAGCCCCCCTCCTAAAATTTACATGTAAATTCCATGTGTTCTACCTGAAAGAGCTGTTGATGCAACTTTTCACAGCACTGAACAGCACTTGGCAGGAGACAGCTCCAAGGTCTCTCTCCAGTGAATATACGACCATTTTTGTAACAGAAAACAGGAGTTATATATGTGAAAGGAAGGAAGGTCTGAAATGAATGGTAAATGCAAATCTTGAGTACATTTGCAAAATTTCTAACATCTCTTAGGTCTGTCTCTGCCCAACTCAGCTCCTTTTGTGCTTCAAATAAAATACATTCTATTCAACATGGCCAAACTTAAACGAAAACTTGGGGGAGGAGGGTGTGTATTTGTTTTTATTTTTAACACTGTTGTGGATTTGTGACCCTCATTCTTCTCCCTGTACAGTCAATAAGCCCCTTGGGGCTTTTCTTTTTGGAGAAAACTTGAGACACTGAGTGCTACGTGAAAAAGATACTATCCACAGCCAGATATTTGCAGTGTTTAGGTGTGAGCAAAGATCTGTAATTAAAATGGTAAAGCTAAAAAAAAGGAGTAAAACGCCTGAGAAGACAAAGCTGGATTTACTCTTCCTGAGAACATGGTGAGGTAATGCTTTACACTAACAAATACACATCCTGATTCTGTGTTACTAACTGGCTTATGCTAATGAATTACAAAAATTACTATTATAAAATTCAACACATGCACTATTTTGCAAAGTTCCATAGCTACACGGAAATGTATGTGAGCAGATATCTTATGATACTCAAAACCTGGGAATAAGCCAGATGTAACAAAGTCAAAACAAAGCATTAGAAGGACAGATAAGGGATTGGTAAAGATTTCACTGTAAAACGATGGGAATTTAAGAGTTCATCTGCTGAAGGATGCCTTAGCTTTGTTCTCTCATTCCCACCGGTTTGAGGGTTGCACTAAGGAGCAGATTTCCCGTTCTCGTAGTGACTCTGGAGAGAGAGGTACGAACTGTGGGGTGGAAAAGCCACCTAGTGGTACAGTGCCATGGTGCCAGGCAGGTGCGGGTACCGCTGAATTCCAAGGAAAGGTTTGTTCTCATGCTGGGACGCCGTGCCCTGACATGTTATAAAGGGTATTTGTTATTATTCATGCAAGTCTGGAATGTGTATTGTGGGTGCATGAAACCCACATGTAAATTAAATAAATTTTCCAAAGGACAGCACCATGAAACCTTGTGTTGGATCACTGCCTCTTTTATATATGCTGTGTAGACAATAACATCTCATTAAAAGCTATTTCAGAGAATTAAAAGAGGATGAATGAGTTTGCCTCATTTTTCTTTCCACCTATCCAAATAAATGTAGGAGTTGCTATAAGCCCAGCTGCCCAGAGCCCATGAAAGAGAAGAAAGGCTATAAAGGCAACACCCATCTATACCTTTTATTTTAATTTTCATTGTATCATAGCTTTGAGGCATGACAAGTCAGTGCAATTGCAGAGCTAAGGACTGGGTAGCCATATCTCTGCTCTAGATCCACTGGTGATTTTTCTGGGAATAATTTCTACATGTGCTGAAAAAAGTTGGGAAAGCCATCCAATCTGGGGAAACAAAAGTTCACCCTCTAGCAAAAGGCTGCTGGGTAGGGCTGATCAGGGCACTGCATGACCAGCCTGTGAAAGTCTGTGTCTTCAGAAAGGCTGAGAGTGCTGGGGGATGATTACAACAGCTCCATTCCTTCAGGACCCTTCATCTCAGCGCAGGCAGCACAGAGTTATTGCAAGAATGAAGGCATATCTCCCTTTGCACACCAGTGATTAAACCTGAGCCCGTGTAGAGAGCAATAGAACAGGCAGCATGTTCTTATCTAAACAGTCAAAATGAGAAGTCACAGTCCAAATGCTGAGGTTTGGGGTTTATAACCAAGGTGGTTGCAGCTTTGTGCTCAGAGTGTTCTCTCGTTTGCAGAGCAGGGAGTTCTGCAGACACGAGGGCTTAGCTCCTCCACAGATGCAGACCCACACATTGCCCAGCCAGGCCTCACAGGGCTCTTCAGCTGGTTCTTGGGTGGAGGGAGACGGGGTGACCTTGCCAGGCTACAGATGGGTTGGATAACCACTGGAAATCATGGGACTGTGCAAGCAAACACACCAGAACACTCCTGAGTGCAGCCCCTCTGTAACACGTGCATCCAGCTGGGAGGATCAAGCAGCCCTGGGTCACTGCCTGCCTCTAACAGAAGGGACAGGGGGTATGGCAAAGCCTCAGCTGTGTAAGGGACAAATATGAATGGAGGGGACTGGGAAAATGAAGCCTCTTTAGGTAAATGAATTTCATCTTCAAAATGGGAGGCTTAGCAAGTCAAGCTAGGCAATTAGAGTAATTACCCCTAAATGTTTAATTACATAAATGCATCGGCAAATACACGCCAGGCCTGAGGTTTCCTGCCTGTAGTAAATGCATGAATGTGCCGATCTGTGCATCAAATAAATCACAGCTTTTATGAATGTGAACTGACAGAACTGCATCTGCTGAGCTAGAGGAGGAGTGAAGACATGTAGAAAATAGCTGCAAGCACCAGCCTTGCCCAGTGGACAAGGAGCTTGGCAGCCAGAGAGGTCAGGATATGGGAGCAGGGAGTAAGGACAACCAACCCAACAACTGCCATGTGAGATCTGCTCCAAGTCTGGGGTGCTCTTCTGAAGACTCCAATTTCTTCTTTTTGCAGCACTTGACCACCAAAAGCCTTTTAGGCACTCTTAAGGCAGGCATTGTGTGGGCAAAGAGAAACCTAAATCAGGGCGTTAGAAATCTGGGGCAAAAGGTAAAAGGATCTGGGAAGGGAATTTTGGAAATGTGCCCGATGTGTAGGGTTGTGAGGAGCAGCATTCCCAGACTGCGTGCACAAACATTGCACAGAGCTTGGAGTAAATGAGTCAGCTTTCCAGAGGAAGGTAAAGAGAAGGCCATGTGTGAGAAGGCACACACAGGCCTCCCAGGACACTCCTATTGGGCTCTTCATGCTCATTAAAGCTAACAGGAGGCTAATTTGGGTGACTGGGTGTGGGGGTTGTGCCAGAATGCCTGAAAGCTCTGGAATTTATAGGTGGACTCAAGGCTGCCACATATGCACTGCTTTTCTCTGGCTAAATCTGTTCTGTTTGGTAAAGATTTCCAGAGGTGCAGCAGCTGAAATCTCAATGGACTCTCTCCATGAGCACTTCCCACAGGTCAGGACATCCTGCACAACTGCAGAACCTGCATGCTGTGCTGCACACAGGTCCTCTGCTCCCCAGAAAGCCTCAGCCACTGGGGGCATGTTCAGTCACAGTGCTTGAGACGCTTCCCAAAATTGTGGGATTCGTAAGTCCCACCCATATGGACACCACAGTCACACAGGAAGTCCCACCCAGTGCCGACAGCCTGATATAGGATTGTTTCCAGGTGGGCCAACCTCACCTGTCCCCCATTTCCAAGGTTTAATAAAGATTTTTGAAAAACTTTGGGCAGTCTCTCCAGTTTGCACTGCATTCACTTTGGTGACAATAAAGAGAAATGTGGAAATCTCATGAGCAAATGCTCTCTGATGAAATTTCTGCAGTAGCTTTTGCTGGTATGCCCAGTGAATCTGTATCCTGAATTCAGTGAAATCTGTGAATTCAGCATTCTGAATCTCCCCTAGTGAGATCATTCCTTTAAATGCATTTTCTTCATCTATCACCAAAAATGCAATCAGTAGAAATCTAACAGCCCTCTCCATAATTCAAAATGTGGGAGAAATGACCCAAGATTTCTTATGCCAAGCTGATCCAATCCCACTGTCTGTTTTTTCAGGGAAGTTTCTTTGCTACCCTTCCACAGTCCAAGTGTTCTGTTATTTCATGAATCAAATAATTTCAATTTTTTTTTAAGTGTAAGTTTTGCCTATTTGCAAATTTCACCTGGTACTTCTACATTGCATCCCTTAGCTTTTAAAAGTTCACATAGGAGCCTGTTCAAATGAGTGGTATCACCACTTTATAAAGTCACCATCCCTGGAAGTGTTCAAAAAGTGTGTGGATGTGGCACTTGAGGATATGGTGGTGTGCTGGGCTTACAGGTGGACTTGGTAATCTTAAAGGTCTTTTCCAACTTGATTCTATGATTCTAAATTAGATTCTATGATTCTAATTTTGTTGCAAAGTGCTGCTTAATAAGGATAGCAAGAACACAGGCATGACCTGCATTTCCCTTCTTGGGCAGAGGCTGGACCAGCTGGCCCTTCCAACCTCAACCATTCCATGATTCCGTGAACTTGTAAGCTACAGATCCTTAATAAACTACTGCAAGCCTTGAGAAAGGATAGATTAAAGGGGCCTGGACCTTGGGAGCTGCACATCAGCCCTTCTCTGTACAGCCCTGACTACAGACTTGGGAAATGAACCCTTCTGCTTCCATTGCCTTTTGCTTCTTCTGCACTGACTTGTGTTTGCAAGCCACCGTTGGTAAATAAGTAAAAAAGGAGCACTGCTGCTTCATCACCTTGACTGGAGACAGGAGGAGGTTTCTGAGTCTCAGCACTGAGGTCAGACATCTCTGTGGGTGTTAACAGGAAAGAGCTGTGGAACAGGGAGGCACTGGATCAGTGACATTCAAGGTTTCTGGGAAGCTGTGACATGAGCTGGCACACGTAAGGTGACAGCAGCTTTGCCACCTCCGTACTCACGTTAGCCAGGACACAGTGGTGCCACAAGCACTCGGGTTGGTGCTGCTGTGTCTTGTCTGGGTGTTTCAAAAGAGAAGGTAAATACATAAGCATGATGGTGGGTCTGTAATGCTAAAACTGTCTGGCCAAAGAGGCACTGCTGGGAATTGATTTTCAGCCTCCAGATCTGGCACTGGAGACTGGAAGAGAATCCTCCCAGGCAGCCAAGTGCAGACGTGATTGCCTGTTCAATACACATCGCTGTTTCCATGTAGTGCACTCTACTGAGCAAACACAGCTCACTGCTGGCAGGGATTACTGTTTGCTCTCTGCAGCTGCAGCTTTGCTTTGTCTGTCAGTAGCTTTGCCGAGTTTCAATTTAGGGTCCCAATAAAGCTTTAACAAAGCTCCAAACTGCAAAAGCAAACAAAAGGGAGAGAAAAAAGGTAATGAAATGTAATGAGTAAAATACTGTTGTATGACCACAATAACTTGGGATACTGGGAACTGCTTGAGAAGACACTTTGCTTTAGCAGAAGCTGCCACAGTGGAAATCACTTCAGAAAAGCACTCCTGCTTTCCAGTGTTTCATCTGTTGTGTGTGGATGAGAGATTCAGCATCCCTCTGCATCCAAGTCCTGCCATTCCAGCCAAGTCAGGCAGGGAGCCTTGCAGGGTCTGCGAGATTTCTGCAGCAGCTGAAAGGATACTGTGTGACACAGGACCCTTTATTTGGGGAGCAGCTCTATTGCCTGTTTAATGCACTCCCAGAGCAGAAAACATGAGTCAAGTATTTACCCTGAGATTTAGGCTGAGCACTACAGCGATTCTGAACAATAGAGAGTTCCCTATTAGTGTTAGGTTTTAATGAACAAGCCAAAACTCAGGAATGCTTTAGCTCTCTGTGTAACTAACCTCATGGTTTAAGGTCCTGATTACACTTTTTTCTTTATCAAAAACAGGTAATGTTTTGTAAATTTTCTTTGCAGCCATGAGAATCCCTTCTTTTTTACGGAATTTCTTTGAGTCAGTGAAGATTAGACATTCTCTCCTACATATTGCCTGAGAATATGCCCTGTTTGATTTCAGGTCTTATAATTCAAAACTGGAAAAGCAAAGTTTTCACATGTTTTTCGTTCATGCTTAAAAGTGTGGTTTGTGGGCCTGTGCAACCCTGCCAATACTGCCTTGCTGCCCCTCTCCTGGGGAGGCCCCTGGAAGCTGCTTCTGTCTCCGTGTTTCTTGTAAGAAATTTAGCTCTTGGAAGAATTTAACCTTTACAATCTAAAGGATTTGTCCTGACACGCAATAGCATTTTTCAAACAGAATGCGTATGGGTGGACCTCATCCACTTTGAGTTTAAAAAGCAAAATAAACCTTAAAAGCTCAGCTCCCCTGGTTGTTCAGCCTCTCCTTGCTGGCTCTTGCAGTAGCAGGTTTTTCTGGTAGCCCATCATGGTCTCTCCCACCTTAATCTCACAGTTGCTTCTAAGCCCTTGGAGGCTTATCATTCCCTTCAATATCTTTGTTGTTATCAGTCTATGAAGATGGCTTTTGCCTTTTCAGGTTTCTAGGGAAACACCTCCTCCTTTAACTTCTCTTCTAATCCAGCTTGCTGGCAAATTGCCCTTTAGAAGCAGAGGGAGAGGCACGGACTACACACATAAACCCCCTGATTTCTCCTGTTTTCACAGGTATTGTCAGATATGATTGTGGAGCAGCAACATCCAGCACATGCACATAGCCATACCCTGCTCAGTGTTTATGTAAGCAGGCAGCATTGATCTCTGCACTGCAGAATAGCTTGTAATACAAAACAGAGTTAAGCTCGACAGCAAGATCCCTTCCTTCTGCTGCTTTAACCCTTCCATTTTAAGGCTGGTTTGAGGAGGTTTTACTCTCTGATGCTTAAAACAGACTGAAAAACAGCGGGGCTGGTCTCAGTGCCGGCTATCAGCTCTGCCCCAGAGACTGGAGGGACGCATAAATCATTGATATTGACTTTCAAAGTGTTCATTATTGGTGCCTTTCCAACCATGGTGGTGATTCCTCCAAAAATCTCTCCCGAAGACTCTTTGCCTGCTGCCCGAGTAACGCGGATCCCCGCTAGATGTCAGCGTCCCTCCTGCAAACCACCGGGGCTTGATTAGAAGCCGCTAATGAGGCTCCCTGATTTATCCAGGCGTCCAGCGGGCTGGGGGAGCCGCCCCTGCCCTCGCACTTTCCGGAGGAGATTTGCAGCGAAACGCCATTGGCATCATTAGAAACCAAAGGGAGCCCACCCCAGCGCCTGTCACTGCCCTCCAAACAGCCCCTCCGGTCACGGGAGGTGTTTAATTGTATTTATTCTGCCGGAAATAGGGCTGTTTATAATTAAATATGACCCGCAGGTGTTCTGCCAGGTCGAAGAGTCTAGCAGCCAGCGCTGGCACAAGGCAGAGTTCTGGATCCGACAAGAGCCTGCTCTGCTGGGGCAGAAAGAGGATTTCTATTTCTAGTTTATTTATTTACCTGGCTAAGGACAGCTCAAGAAACTCACTGACTACTGAAAAAAGAAGAAAACTTGTTTTCCTCCTCTTGCTTAGGAGAGGAAGATGGCTGAGGATGAGAGCTAGCACTTCTTGAAATCAGAAAAAAAACCTCCCAATCTAATTACAGGAAAAGCTCCTTTATTTAATGAATTAATTGGCTTTATTTTTTCCTTAAGTGTAAGTTATGTGTCATTTCCTGCATGTATTCAGTTATTTCATAGAGTAAAATCAAATTTTAAAGCACTTGTATACTCATGTTTAATTGAACCAAATCTGACCTAAGAGAAAAATAATCATGTTAAAAAAAGAAGCATTATTCACCATTTCTAATAGTTTCATAAAAATATAATTAGGAATCTGAATAAATGCATATAAAATACAGACTCACTTGAGTAAGTAAAAGCCACAGGTGCCCTCCTGGTTAGTCACATCTAATTAATTCTGACAGCCTCTAAACTTAATCTTCCTTTAAAAATTGAAATTACTGTGGAGAATCATTGAAAAAAGAAATTTAAAATAGCAGATAGATATTTTAAATTAAGATTTCCTGATTGTTGAACTTTGTCACATTCATCACCTCAATCCATCCCTGCAATGTACAGTTAATCACCTCCTCCAAATACAAAGCACAGGAGGTGATTACCCTTCTGCAGCTACATCTCTGGATTCAGCTTTTTCATTACATTGTAATCTTCAAAGTTGTCATGAAAATAAAGGATTACAGAACTGAAAATGAAAGTTTAATGGCACAAACTAAACATCAGCTATGAGCAACTTCAGCTCTGGCCTCTTACCCCGATCCCATTTCATTTTTGGACTTATCTGAAGTGAATAAAGAGCATGGAGCAAAATAATGTAGTGAACTTTATTACTGAAACACCATGGAGTAATACTTTGAACTTGAGAGAGATTTATATTTTGGCTTAGTCCATACTGGAAGTGGAATAACAGCATTTTTGTGTCGCTAGGACTTTCTGGGGGGCCATCAGGCACTTGGAGATGAATTGTTGCATTGCTCCAGCAAGCACACACTCTCCCATACCAAGCTTAGCTCCCTTTGCAGTAGCAAGAGCTGAGTTTAGTCCTAAAAGTTGTGTTCTTTTATAGAAATGCAGTCTGCTCGTGCACATCTGCCTGCAGCTTGGTTTGTATTGCCAGGAGAGACCTTGACCTGGATTTTTGTTGGGATTGGTGAAACATCTGGAGGCCTGTGCTGGATCTTGCTGTGAAAGGCTGTACTGGGACAGTTCACTGCACATCTGCTGGGGAGCAGCAGTTCCTGCCTCCTGCCACAAGGTCACACTGGAGTTTTGGGAACAGCTCCAAACGCCTGTTCCATCCAGTTCCATCCAGCACATGCAGTTCCCAATCCCTCGCTTTGATGCTCCCAGCATGGTTTGCCAGGGCACTCAACCAGCCCAGCCTGAAGCTGCTTTTATGTCTTGAAATGAGCCTTTGGTTGGTGTAGGTCCCTGAAGGACAAGGTGGCTGCATGGCCAGTGCCAGCACACAGTCCTGCCCAGCCAGAGTGTGATGGGGAGGGGACCAGGGGCAGAGCAGCACCTGCGGGGCTGGGGACAGGAGAACGGGCTCAGCCACATCACAGAACCACACGCTTAAGATTACTGCCTTTGCACTGTACCTAGTGATGACATGTCCACAGGATGAATTTGTTCAGGAAGCTGATCTGATTGATCTGAAGCATCCCAGGAATTGCCACCATGGAAGAGGAGAATGGAACAGAATGTCTCAGTTGGGATGGACCTGCAACGAACATCTCATCCAACTGCCTGACCAAAAGTTACAGCATGTTATTAAGGGCACTGTCCCAATGCCTCTTAGACATTGGCAGGCTGGGGGCACCAGCAGCCTCTCCAGGAAGCCTGTTCCAGTGTTTGACCACACTCACTGTGAAGAAAGGCTTCCCAGCAGCTTTCTGTTGGACCTCCTGGCTGGGCTGACTCACTCTGGTGACCTCTTATCACTAAACCTGGAAGGAGAGGGCACAGCTGAGGCAGCTCAGGATGGGATCACCCTGCTGTGACTGCTCCACTTAAATGAGCTCAAACAAAATGCTGGCTCATGCTCACCCACGTGGGCAGAGCTGCCAGAAGCTGCAGCCTGTGCCCTGCCTGCTCTCCCCTTCCCTGAGCCATCAACCGTGGCTCCTTGTGCTGCCTCCAGCCAGCTCCACTGGTAACCAACTACACGCCTTTTTCCACACTGCTCTGCAGCTCCATCAGCTCATTTAAGATGGGATTTATGCTTCCCACAAGTGCCAGTCTGATGCAGAGGAGATGTGAAGGCCACCTGGATAGAGATGGTGGGGAAAAGACAGAAATGCATATTGGAGCAGCAGCATGGCCCTGCATCAGCCCCCCTCCACCTGAGCCCTGGCCCTGCCAGGACCTCATTGCTACTCACACCCACATTTCCCCCCCTTTGCCTTTGTCCTCATCTGCATGAGCATCAGCTCTGCCAGGGACTCCTCAGCTCCAGGCTCCTCCAGATGCTCACCCAGATCATTTTGCTCCCTCCCTACCAAACCCTGAGGAGGCTCAGGCATCGGTTTGACCAACTTAGGTTTGAACAGGTCCAACCTCTGCTTGCCTCTGCCAGGAATGAGATCCTGCACAATGACTGCATTACCTGTGACACCTCCAGGGCCATGCACAGCCTCTTCTTACCCTCTTGCTGCTGGTGGCAGTGATATGTCCCTCTGCCACAGGACACTCCTGGATTTTAGGCACTGCAAACCCTAAAAATAACAACTCCTGGAATAACTGCCATCACCACAAAATTTCCGCTGTCTTGGTGTTCTCCTTTGACCTTTGTTTTTCATATGCAAGCAGTACATGATACATGATAATGTATTACATTAGGCTATGTATCAGTAGATATTCCAGAATTTTAAATTTAGAAAAAGCTTATTGTTTATTTCTGGAGAATACAGGCCAGGCATTCACTGTATGGCAGTGGGGAAATGTCCAGCAGCTTCTTCTGGTGCCCAAAGCTGGCAGGGGCAGTTCAGCTTTGTGCTGCACACAGACCCTGTCTCTAGTGCGTATCTGAGCGAGATCTGGGACTTGCACAGAACAATATCAGGAGCAATTCAGGAGTGATAATGAAAGGAGAAGCCCTGACTGGCAGAGGGAACAAGGAGCTATTTCTGCCCCCTGAGGCTGAGCCCAAATCCAGCTGTAGAAGGTGTGACCAGCTGTCCCCAGCCCTAATGCTGGGTGAGTTCCACCCTGACACGGGGTGCAACATCCCCAGGATGGGGCTGGAGCATCGCAAGGTGTGTGGGGAGGTGTGGGGAGACCAGGAGGTTGTGGGGTCCCACCTGTAGGGCCCGGCAGTCTGAGGGGTGAAATGACAGCAATGCTGCACCAATCCTGGTGATTTAACCCCAGCTTTGTGCTGGCATGGGCTCTTCCTGTGGTCATTTCCTTCCCTTTCTGTGAGATGGGAGGGTGACTGCTGATATTTGGGCTACACACAAAATAACATGAGGGTTTTTTTCCTCCTGCAAATTCAATCAAGGTGTTGCTCTGTGGTCAGAGGATGAACAAGCAAACCTGTGACTGGGACTAACACTTGGCTGGTGGCTGCCTGCACGGAATGGGATTGCTGGAACACGTGCTCCCATGGAGCAGAAGATCCCCCAGAGCCTGACAGCAGGGCCTTGGTGGCCAAAAATAGCTGGGTCTGTCACAGAGAGATGATACCCCTGGGAGGCTGAGGCCACACTTCAAGGGACAGTGTGTCACACAGTCAGAAACTCAAGTGGCTCATTTAGCATGCATTTCCCTGGGTTTCAGGAAAACTGCTTGTAAATAAATATCAAATTGTTTGCTTAGGAGAAGAGGACTTTGCTAAAACCCTGCCGTGTTGCTGCATGAGCATTTGGGAGTTCAGGGTCCTCACGGTGGGATAAGGGAGAGGATGTGTCCACTAACACTCTTTTAAAATAGACCAGTGTGTGAATGACAGAGCAATTTACGGACTCCAGGCAATGCAGGACAGCGAATGTCTCTCAAAATATGGGATCTGTCCCCACACGAATTATAACAGATGACAGTTTACTAAATATATCTGCAATGCCAAAACAAACAGCACTACGTTTCAAAGCAAGAGGTCACTGCAGCCTGCCTTCACACGCCACTTTTCCTTCTGATCTGCAAGAGACTGACCAGGAGGACTGAAGGATGAAAGAGAGTTTGAGTGTGTGTATGTGAGGGTTTGCCAGGGAGATGATTCCCATTTTGGCAAATGCCATCAGTTGTGCCTTCAAGGGTCAGTGTAGTACCTCATTATAGCCCCTACCTATCCCCTGGGACCAAAATAGTCACAGTCATCCACAAAATCTTACACAACAGCAACTTGACACAGATAAAGACTGAATGAATTAGACTTTCCAGCTAGAGATAAATTGGATAAATGTTGAAGGTAATGAAAAATTAATTGTAACTCCTGGCCTGAAGAACATTTTAAATATCATCTGCTTTTCAGGCTTATGCATAAATACACATAATTCTGCATGTTTAATTGAAATATGTATTCAGCTTGGCTGTTTTTCTGCTATCAGCTCAATGAAGTTACTCTGTTAGTGATCATTACAATTATTTAGTGATACTGAGATCTTGCTAAGAGGTCTGAACCATCCTCTGAGACTACAGAAACCTGGAACCAAAATATATACCCAGCCCAAGAGCTGGAATTCAGTAATAATTGTTATAGTAAAGAAAACCCTTTAATATGAAATTATCAGCCTAAGGGGGTGAGGAACCCACACCAAACTGACATTTTTAGAAACCATAAATATTATTCTCTCAGTCTTCCTTGCAAATCTAAGCCAACTGAGTAGTCAAGGAATGAATAAATAATCATTATAGTGGGATTCCTACATGGTCCCCTACACAGGTCTCATCCCAAGTGGGAGCAGTGCATGAAGCAGGGCAGTGTTCAGGCAGGCTGATGTTTGCCTGAGCTTTAATCCCCTTGCAGAAAAAATCCTGAACTTGAATGCATGGAAAATTGCTGTTGATAATCTCATTTTAATGAAAAAAATTATGTACTTCAACCGGCATCTGGCAAGGTACAGGCCTTTAGCTTCTGACTAAAGGAAAACCTCTTGTCTGTATTTGCACTTCTCTTGCTGGTAAAGATTCTGGAATTACATTTTTTTCCTTTAAAATTCTGAGGACACAATAGCAGCCTGAATTCCTCTTTACTGTGTTATGTATCACTGCACAGAGGCAGCGGGGCAGGAGACATTTCATAGGCCATAAAACCAGAATGGGCTTAATCCTCTTCTCACAGTAGATTTACATTTGTGTGACTGTTAGTAAAGTTGGCAGTAAAGATGTTGACAGAGCTGAGGGCTGGCTGGGGCCCAAGGGCACTGATTTTTAAAGGTGGCAACTGGGATTACTAAATCCTGCTTCCAAAGAAGCCTTAGCCCCACTTCCTACCCTTGAGAGCTTTTTTGTTCTCCACTGAATCGTGGTTGAAAATGGGCTGTAGCCACCCAAGATATATCAGTGTTGCAGGGGAAGCAGAGGCGAAGCAAACTGCTGCTTCCTGAGAGCTGCTCAAGGGAGCTTTGCCCTGACCATGGAGGGGTGAGAAGGGTGCCTTATCCACTATTTCCATGTCCAGATGTGGTTTGTGCAGTCCTCAGCCCAGGTGTGTCCTAGAACTATAAACACCTGCAACTACAGAGAAAGTTGTTTTCTCTTTGTTTCCTTTACATTCTTGGAGATGGCAAGGAAAGGAAAGGCTGTCAAGGGATTAAAACGCTGCTCAAAGTGAAACTACTGCAGGTCTGGTCTGAGCCTCAGTGAAAGTGCTTCAGGGTTGAGAGGAGGCCAGCAAGAGGAAAATGCCCAAGCCTTTGCTTGCCTTCTGCTGCTCAGTTTTGTTTCACAAGCACCTGAGCTTGCAGCTGCCGTTGGAGCTGTTTTACAAAGAAGCTGCTTGTCTAGCTGCTGTTATTTCCTCATCCATCCTGCAGATTTCTGAATCCAGACCTGGCATTTGACCACTACACTGTTTCTCAAGCTTCTGCTCTGGTCAGCTGAGTAGTGTTTCTTGGCAGGTTTCTCTCACACAGCTTCTGAGAAATACAGCCAAAAGTGAGATGCCAAACTGCTGGTGAGATACAGAGTGTGTGGGACGCAACAGCCAGCCTTGGAGCACGAGGGCAAAGCTGACAAGACTGGTGTGGTCTTGACTGCAGGCTCATTACAGTGCTCTTATAAACACAAGGGCTGCAGCTGTGACAGTCCAAAGAGAGAAGGGTCATTATTCTTTGTTAGACTGACTAATGGAAGTGAAAAAAGTGGATAAACGTTTGGGTTTAAGATAAGGGGATTCTGAATCCAAAACCTTGCCTGAATTTACTAACAAGGTTAGGTAAAGGTCTTACAGGCTCCTAAAGGTCTGTAAAACCTTGACCTGATCTTACAAGGAGTCCAACAGACTCCTAAAACACAGTCTGCTAAGCCCACTAAGCCAATCAGGAATGCAAGGTTTCAAGTGGGAACCACAAAGGCACTTTGGTACCTGAAGCAGGACTTAGGTCAGAGGTAAATACCCTCAGTAAATACCTGTGGTCCATAAAACCCCACTAAGATGGAATTGAGGGCTAGGGATGATCACCTTTGAATTTTAATTTTCAGGGTGAAAGCTGAAGTTATGTTTTTTTGCCCAACAAACCCTCCTCACCTGTAGCTGAGAAGCTGGTGCACTTTGGGAAGTGGGACATCAGAGTGGAAACCTTCATTCACAAATGGAGCAAAATGAGCCTTGCACAGTTCAGATGGCAGGTGCTTGTCCTCAGGAGACTAACCTGGGATATGCCTGTGTATGAGCAGAATCCAATGCCTCAGATCTGAAAAATTTGGGAGTCCACACGGTTCAGCACTGTTTACTTTAAGACAGTAAACACCTCCCTAATGAAATCCTGTATAGAAAGTTGTAAGTGCATGGTTCTGGCTCCTGGATGATGCCATAAAGGTCAGGTACTAATCTATAAGGGTAGAAGTCTTCAGTTCATCCTGTTTTAGCCACAGGAACCACAATCCACAGTCAAAATCAAGGGGAAAAGGGAACTGAAGAAAAGGTGGGGATTTCTTCTTTGAGAAGTGTAGATTTGCTAATTATGGACCTATTCCAGGAGATTTCCTACAGATTTGCTGCGACTTCAGTGTTATTAACCTATTTTTCTTTTTTGGACTGTGCTCCTCTTTCCTAAAATTAGCTGGTGACCTAAGAAAGTATTTAGGCATGGGCACCTTTAACCATGAAAGTGTTTCCACTGACTTCAGCAGAAACACCCGGGTGCTGGAGGCAGCGCCGGCGCCCCGGCGATCTGCTGGAGCCGTCTTACATGCCAGGGACAGTGTCATACACAGAGCTTAGATTAAATGGGAGGGGAACAGGGAGCATTTCTAACATGATTACTGTCAGATTTCCTTTCATGTTTTCCAGGGGAAAATAGTATGCAAATGTTGCACGTGCCTGCATGGATTCAACCTTCCTTTCCTCTTTTTTTGATCTCTCTAATTCTGACAAACAAGCTGGTTATGATTGCTGAAGGGAAACTCTTCCCCAGGGTGTTGGGCCATGGGCATTTTTTGAGGGGGACGGTGGGTTTAGGCAGACTCCCGTTTCCTGCTTCTGGCTACAATTTCCCACCCCAGCACTCTTCCTCCAGTTGCACCTCAGTGGAGACAAGGTGAATTGTGTCTGGGAACTGAGCCAGGGTAAAAATAACTAAGGGGAGGGTGTTGCTTTTTTTTAAGCAGTTTCCTGGTCTGTTTGACAACACAACAGCACAAAGAACTGCACCAGCACAACAGAGAGAGCCCAACCTGACTGGTACCTCAAATCGCTGCCACCAAAAATTATGCCTGCAAAACTGCATCCGTATTTCCTTGGTGTTGCTACACCAGCGGGGTGGAAGGTCCTTTGGAAAGTCTAAAGGTGAATTTCTACTCTCATTCCTTCCCCTTTCCCAGTTCTCTCTCCTGCAAGGGACAGGGTGATAGGAGAGCAGCTGGGCACAGAGGCTGATGTTTCTGGCACAGTGCTGATCCCTTGTTTTCTTGCTTGGTGTCCTGTTCCCAGCCCCAGCTTCCGCTGTGCACTCCTGTCCCTGTGCTAGATCCTGCTGCCCCCTCCAACATGCTGAGATAGCTCTTTCTGTGTCCACACCACAGTCAAACCCTGGGAGCAATCCAGATCAAAACAAAGTATCCTTCTTCAGGGCTGACTTTCATCTAGTTCCCAGCTCCAGCACGCACACCCTGCCAGCTCGGCACAGGGGGTTGCACACAGGGGAAAGAGGAGGGTCACTAAGCCAAAGGTTTGTCCTGGCAGACTTCAGAGCAAACATAACTTGGAGTATCCAAACAAAATTAGTTTACACAGCCATCACAATCATTCAGAGTTAACACTTTATCCAGGTTGGGGTTAGGACTTGGGGACTCTTGATCTCTCTCCAATGCTGAAATCCAGACATGCACATTCTGCATTACGGAAGGAATGTCCTACCATGAAGCTCATGCTGTTAATCTCTGTGGGATCTATGGACCAATCTTCCAATTATGATTAGAAAAGACTTCTGAGATCATTGAGTCCAACTGTTAACACAGCACCATGACATTCACCCCTAAGCCATGTCCCAGGTGCCGCATCTACGTGCCTTTTGAACACTTCCAGGGATGGAGATTCCACCACTTCCCTGGGCATCCTGTTCCAATGCCTCACAACCCTTTAAGTACAGAAATATTTCCTAATATCCAATGTAAACTTCCCCTGGTGCAACTCAAGGCTGTTTTCTCTCATCCTGTCAGTTGTTCCCTGGGAGCAGAGACTGACCCCCACCTGGCTGCACCCTCCTGTCAGGGACTGGTAGAGAGTGAGAAGGTCTCCCGAGTCTCATTTTCTCCCGTCTAAAACCCCCAGCTCCCTCAGCTGCTCCTCATCTGACTTGTGCTCCAGAACCTTCCCCAGCTCTGTTCCCTTCTCTGGACCTGTTCCAGCCCCTCCATGTCTTTCATGTTGTGAGGGGCCAAAACTGAACCCAGGATCCGAGGTGTGGCCTCACCAGTGCCCAGCACAGGGCAACAATCACCACCTGGACGCCTTGTACAAGAAACACTCAGCTCTGTGACTTTGCCATTCTGGATGCTGTGGGAAGGTGATGAGGCAAGAATCACTGCTGAACTGATCAGATCTTCTTTCAGGAGGGAATTTCATGGGAATTGTGAGGGCTCCTCATCCTCACTGCAGTTATATTCATCACAGTGCTGCTCTGTAGGGCTTTTCCCCAGTGCTCTGTGCATCCAGGCAGCTCATTTTGGACAGCCATAGAGAGCAGGCAAGAGCCCTGCACTCACAGCTCCCAGATCTTCACCTTCCACAAAGCCTGACCCGTGTCAGCCCCTTGCTATCCTTGCTGGCAGCATCCACAAACCTGTCAAAGCAGTTACAGTCTGAGCACAGGGCCTTAGCAGCTCCTCGCTGGAAGGCTGTGTGGAAAAACAGATGAAAGCTTATTTTCAGAGTGTGAGTCTAAGCAGTCAACAGCCTGAAGATTTGGATACAAAATAGGCATATATGACTTAATTCTACCTTTGTGCCTCACACCTTTTTTATGGAATTACTATTTAATTGCTCATGTCGGGCCTGTCCAACAATACCATTTAGTGTTAGCAACACTTAGTGTCATAACTTCAAAGTGCTTTACAGGCGAGTTATGGAATTTTGAGTGAAAACAAGCACCTTGGGCTGGGACCTGCGCTGTGCTTGACATAGCCTGGCACACCTGACATAGCCTGGCACACCTGACATAGCCTGGCACACCTGACATAGCCTGGCACACCTGCAGTGCTGTGTATGCTGGCATGAGGATCCCTGTGATTCATAGCAGGGAAGAACATGGAGACATAATGTGGGACGGTGTTCTCCGAGGTATAAAAGATCAAGGCTTCATGAGAGTTCTTCTGGTGAATTTCACAGCATGTGCAAGAGCCTCAAGTGATCAACAGGGGACGTGAAATAACTCTTCAAGTAACAGAGCTTGATTTTGGTATTGCATCTTCCTCTCTCCGTCCTCTAGCACAAGACGGGAAACTGGCAGTCAAAAGTCATAAATCAGTCAGAAATGTTTGTTTCACTTCAGGGATATGCATTACAGTAGCCATAACACAGGAATTAGGAAACCACAGCATAGCCCCAAGGCCTTTGCCTTCAGCTGTGTCCGTGGAGCACCAGACAGCTGTGTCACTATACAAACACTAATTAATCCTAAATGAAACAAGTAAAAAAGTACACAAAGAGCTATCACGGGTTGATTTGTTGCCAGGATGGCAACAAAGCATGAATTGGACCAGGTGTTTGCCAAGGCAGGGCAGTCAAGTAGCCAGCTTTGATTGTTGCTTCTGCAAGTCACTTCGTTCTCAGGCTCCAGCTGAAATGACACTGAAAAAGGTGCAGGTTTCATTTTTGCCTGGAAAAGAAAAATTTCCTTGCAGAAAATCAGGGCTCCAAATCTTGCAAAATTTCTTAAGCCAGATCTGTGGGTATAAAGAAAAGCTTGAGCAAGCAGGTACTCTTGGTTTTGTAGCCTTCAAATACAAGAGCCTACAGTGGCCTGCAAATACTCACTCACCTCCCTCTTTTAAGGTGGTTGATGTTTTACCAGCACAGACTGAGGAGAAGCCCAATGTATGGACACTGGCAGGAAGTGACTTTTGGAAATTTACATTTCCTTTCAATAGCTGGCTCACCCCTGGGTGTGTAAAGCAAAGCTCAATCCCAATATTTGTATCTTCTCACTTTGTGAAGTCTACAGCCAAAGATATCCAGTATCACATGGGACAAATCTAAGGAATTCCTTCCTTTTCCACCTCCAAACCTCCCTTCTGAGTTCTAAAAAAAGATCCCCAACTTATGTTTACACAACTGACCCGCATTTCCCTTCCAGAGTTCTGGCTGGGCACGGGCCAGATGATGCAGTCCCTAAACTTGAGGAAAGTCTGAATCTGGAAGAGAGGGGACGATGGCTCATACCTGGGGTCCGTGCCTGAGGTCAGGAGAGCTCAGCTTGGGGAGGGCTGTGGAGACTGTGCAGAAACGGGAGAGGTCTCCAGTGATCTTCTAAATTTGATTTGGGGGTGCTGCACATCTGTGACGAAGTACTTTATTTTTGTCTATCACCTGTAACCCCAAACGTTCCCAGACCAGAAAACGGTTCCTACAACACACAAGTTTTCCTACTTGCAGCACAAGTCCTTACTCCAGAGCACATGGACACAGCGCGCCTGTGGCCCTGCCCGGCTGTCCACGAGGGGCGGGATGAGCAGCGCCGTCCCGGTAAGCGCCGGGCGGGAGAACACCGGGAAAGCCCGCACGCCGGAGCCAGGGCTGGTGAGAACGGGCTGCCGCGGGGAGCCCCCTCCTCTGGCCGGGCACCCCACGACCCGCGGTCGTGCTGGGGGTGTCCGGGGGACGGGGGCCGGGCCGGGCAGGGCCGGGCTGGGCTGGGCTGCGGGGACCGCGGCC